>LJIJ01000698.1:0-82281 GCA_001718145.1 Orchesella cincta | reverse complement strand
GGATGTCACATTCCCCAGATACGTTTATCTGGGCGAATCGAGCGGTGCAGCCTCCACGTCTTCTCCGACGCCAGTGGAGAAGCGTACGCCGCTGCAGTGTTTTTGAGATGCGAGACCGGGGAGAAACACGAGTTTCTCTCATCCAGAGCAAGGCCAGGCTGGCCCCAAAGAAGACTACAATTCCAAGATTGGAATTAATTGGATGCTACATTGCGGCTCGATTAGCGGCAACCGTAGCAGAGGATATTGGAGGATCTACCCTCCCAACAACATTTTATACAGACTCCACAACAGCACTGGCTTGGATTTGTGGAGAAGGACCCTGGGCTGTGTTTGTGCACAACAGGGTACTCGAGATACGACGGAGATCCTCAATGGAGCAGTGGAAGCACGTTCCAGCAAGGAAAACCCTGCTGACCTTCCCTCCCGTGGATGTTCAGCCAGAAAACTAGTGGAATCGCAGTGGTGGAATGGACCTGACTGGCTATCAAGGCCACAGCATGACTGGCCTGTGATGAGCACCCCACTGCGATGATGAAATAGTTAATCTAGAGAAAAAGAGATTGTGGCTGTGAACCTCACAGTCACTTTCGCCCAACCCAGTACGAGAACGATGTCCCGTGGAACGAGCTTTCGGGAGCCTGAAATGGCTGACGCAAATACTGTGCAGTTTTAGAGTAGAAATTGTTATATATTTTTATCTCATTCTTTTTTGAGTTTTTGTTGAATTTAATGTAGAATCCAGGTGTTGGAACAACATGGAAATTCAGTTTTTGGTTTTGATTTTTTTGAGAATTGCTTCTCCCCAAGCTCATTGTGTGTGAATGAGTCCAAAGGCGTGATCCTTTGTGTACAAGCGTGTGAGAGGTCGGAGGTAAACTTCGCATCCTGAAAATGTGTGATTAATTATGGGACTTGGAAGAGTTGCGTAGAGTAAATTTCGGGGTAACTGATACTCGCTGGATTTCACGTTGTTTTGGCTTTTTTCGTAGTCCTAAAGGTAGGGAAAGTCATTTACACTTCAGTTAAATGTCTTTCGGGGAGTTTGTCGCATTATAGGACTACTCTACCCATTTTCCGTAGAACAAAGTAGTATGAGTTGTACTTTTATTTGTGAAGGTGGAGCTATGCTCCGCATATTTGATTTTTAGTGAATATCTGGATGAGTGGTGGTCGAGCACGAGGAAGCTCATCACACACTTTTGTGTTCTCATGCGTTCCTCCAGGGCGACGGTATCAAGGCATGGAAAGGAGAACGTGGGAACCACTCGGCTCTTGGACACCAAAGTGTGCAGAAGGCATTTTTTGGTGTAGATTATTTTGTGTGAATAGTTGGTAATGTTCTTTTTGTAAGTAAAACTTATTAGAAAATCCAACTCGCCAGTCCGCCTTATCAGCGTTACAGAGAAACGCGTATTTTATTTCACTCGCTTAAATTGTAACTGGCTTTATCCAGCGGTGCGAACTTGGGCCATTTGGAGCAGAAATCAACTACAGTGACACACGCATTTATTGCTCGTTCTTCAAAATATCAGTGGAAGTGGCATCCCTAAATTTGGCATATTATGCAACAATCATTATAGGTTCTCTGACAAAACCCCCATTCACAAGCTGAAGCTCTCTGAGAATTTCGTTCCATTTTCATTAGTCGCAAAATCCTCACCAACGCAAACAAAGGAAATGTACACAGGGCTCTATTTTGATAGTGATTCCCAAACCTAAAAACCTAATACCATATTGCCCAACGTGAAACAGGAAGTTTTGAAATAGGAGGTCCTCATCGACGAAAAACAAAAAATTCTCTCACAGCGAATAAATCGTGAAGGAAGGCTGTTAGCTAATTCTTGTGCAGAACACACAGGTTTATAAAGTGTGGCAGTGTTCCGGCATGCTGAGGAAAGTATGACCTAAAGCTGTAAACTGATGTGCTTTGAGTAATTAATGAATTTGGGATATCAACACAATCCCTAAATATTTTTGTCAAGTCATCTGCAGCTTCTGAAAAAGGCTTAGGGACAAAGAAAATAAAATAACAGGAAGGTAAAAGTCGATCATGAATGATCATGGACTATAAAACTTCAGAAAGTGGAACTTCATTTTCCTTTCATTTTTAATGAAAACAGAAGATGAGTCTCACGTCTCGACATTTTGTTTGGCTTTGCGGTCCAATAGTGCACAATGATGATGATATGATTGCAGCAATAATTGTTCCTTGTAAACCTTTCCCTTTATGTTGTTTTTGTCCTAGTCCTGCAGCCTCTTTCTCTCATTGAATTAAGTGCCAAATGCTGTGAGAAACCTTTGAAAAGTCGTGAAACATAAAACTGAATCCTCTTTGCCATTCCACTGCCAACTTCACACCTTTAGACTCTCAAGATCTTCTCTTGCAATCAACTCGAAAGGGGCGGTGGACGGACCAAGGCTGTTGCAAAAACATGGACGTGTCACACAAAAATATTTACACGCACTCTCCTGTTAATGAAGGGTACGTCTAAGTATTCCATCTAATTGTAATCATCGCCTAAAATCTGTGAGAAAATGGGAAAGACAACGTCAGAATGGCAATGATTTGTGTGATGGGACGTTTCCAAATGCACACGTCGTATATCATAGCGTGTAATTTATCTCCTCAAGAGACGCATTTGGTACGCATTATCTGATACTAGAATTTTCTAGGCGTCAATTTGCCGACTTGTGATTTGACTTCGCAATGCAATCCTTAACTATGTAGGTATGAGGTGCATACATGTAGCGGTAAATGTCCACCTATTTTAGCTTGCTGACAACTGACAACGTGGGAACTACGCTCCGTGATGTGATCATGTAGACAGATAGCAAGCGTCAGCGGTAGCTTGCTGACTAACTTGACATGACATGCACGAGAACTGCATATTAAATATTTTACACAATGTACAATGCAGCAGATTCATCGTCACCTTTGAGACGACGATTATGAATATAGGTGGCCCATTCTGACAACAATTAAAATCAATTGTACTGAAATTGTTGTGTGTAATGCTGCGCTAATTATTACTGTGTTTCTGTATTTTCTTGATGGAGCACGAGTACTTGCAGTTGTTGAGAAATAAAGCGTTCCTAACGCTTGACTGGCATGGCAAGGAAGGATTAACTATATGAAATATTTTATACGTCTACCATTGTTTATTAAACTGAAGGATCATTCAAAGAGTTTGATTCGAATATTCGTCTTGAAAATTTCCCAATATTTCGGAGATTAAAGATATCTCTTGTTGAGTTCCTTCTCTGGACAGACAAGACAGCATTCTTATCAAGCAGCTGTCGGTCAAGTAACCAAATCCAACGGTCAGTTATGTAAACGTTGCTAATTAGAAGGGGACCTCATGTGTACATACGTACATCTTATTAATATTGTATCGTTTAGTTATTCACATTCGATCATTCGTTTAATTCTTCAAGTTGTACTGGTTTTCTTCCACCT
This sequence comes from Orchesella cincta, assembly GCA_001718145.1. Lineage (NCBI taxonomy): Eukaryota > Metazoa > Arthropoda > Collembola > Entomobryomorpha > Orchesellidae > Orchesella > Orchesella cincta. The sequence continues at coordinate 78,821 of LJIJ01000698.1, read as the reverse complement.
GACCATATAATTCTCATTAGAAAAATTATGCAACCGATGCATCACGTATGTGTTATAAGAAAACGCAGTCAGATGTATATTTTCATCATCATCATCATCCTCAAATGAGAACAAGAACAGGCTTGATGTACTTACCACGGAAATCTAGAAAGAACAACACCATCATCACAGTAATAAACAATCTCCCACGTTATAAAAGACGGCAGAGAGCTTTGATTCAAGTCATAATAATAGTAGCCAACGAATAAAACAGCTATGAACACTGTGTTTCTCTTTGTTGCTGCACTAAGGGCCCATTAATGCGCACACTGACTCATTATATTCAGCATGACTTGTCCCTTCTTTCTTATATAGTAATCTTACTACTTTATTACTGATTTTTCATTATTAACAAATTATGAGTTTTTTTATTGCTCGAGTGAAACATTCTATCAATTGACTACCTGCTGATGGCTAATCGCCTTTTGCGATAAGAGTAGGTCGTCTGTAAAAAGGGCTACTTATTCTCAAATCCCGTTGGAATTTGCGAGCGCTGCTCTATTATAAAATACTTCCAAAATGATGTTGCAGTGAATCTTCTCATTATGTCATGAGAGACGTAATCGTCATTAATCTTCCAGCCGCATTCACTAAACTTTGAGGAGCAATGGGAAAACGTTTTGGTGTCAACAGAAGAGAATTGCCGCAGGTAAAAAAATTGATTATGTAATTGCTGAATGAATGAGCATCATCAGCATAAAAGACACGGCAGTAGGTACGTATATGGGATAGCGTATTATTAAGCGTTTTGTCAACTCGACAAATTTAATTATCTACATAACTCATTTCGACGAACAATTTCGCAAATGTGAAATTACAGAGGAGCAAAAAACTATTAGCTATATATTGCTAGGCACATCTTCTCGAGCTGAAAGTAAGTGCGTTTGTTACTCGCATGTTTTAATGAAGGCTGATCATCACATCACCCTGCAATCTTAATGAATGGTTTAACCCCGTAGTGAAGCAGTTAGCATGCAGCTACAGCTATTTATTTGAGAAAGAAATTGAATAAAATGAGAAAAAACTCACGAGTTGATTTTCACTATCGCCATGAACTATCGCCCACACATGATTCACCAGAAATTCGCAATCATCATCGTCGTCATCACCATCCATCCATATTATGAGTCGTCAGCAAAGTGGCACGACATGTTTAAGACTTGGTTGCGAATTTTTGTTGGCCCAATGCATTTAAATGATTGAGCATGTAGGCAATTACAACTAATTACGAACTAACTTAACGGGCTGACTAATTCTTTAATCGAAGGGTTGCATGCATGCCCAGATATGATCAGTTGTTAGCTCCTGCATATCATATTGCATGCTCATAAAATTGCAAGCTGCATTTGGTTCCACACCTACGTTCTCATTAAGGTAGGAGCACTTGTCATGCATATTTGAAGGTGCATTCTTATCATTAGCTAAATTGACAATGCTGAAGAAAATTGAAGCAATGCAGTTTATTCCAAATTGACTCTTGTAAACACTTTGCATCTAAACAACTGTTATCGTAAACTGTTTATTAGAGCAATATGCACTCTCATCAGTTAACCGTCTGGGAAGAGATGTGTATCAGTATGAAAATGGAATATAAAAAATCATTTATCACGATTAAATATCTCCGATTCAAATCAATAAGAAGGCGATTGACAAACATTTTTTTGCTGTGAGGCTTAAATTATGACGACACTTTCGACATCAGTAATTCATTAGCATAAGTCATTTTTTTTCATTTCCCAACTTCTTAGTGAAAAAAACCTTTGGATTGAAAACAAAAAAGCAAAATCATAACAAGTGTGCGAAAGAAACAAGAACCAAAGGATAATCAATCATATTAAAATGAAGGGCATCAAATGTCGAGTCAAAGCGTTAAGGTACATTGTTTTTACCAGAGGAAAGTTATGCATGTAGAACACTCCGACGGTGTGGCTGATGAAAATTTGTCATCAACAAAAGAATGCACAGAAGAGCTGAAATCAGACTGTATTATATGATTAATTGGTTAAAAATTAAAGCCATACATTATGCCGAAATTGTTTGAAATCTTGAAGCATTACAAAATGAAATTATTCCATCCGTTGCATCTTCTTTCTCTTCTTTTGTGTAGCAATCACACATAATAAAGCCCCCTCAATACAGTACACTTTGAGGCATTGTTCGACAGCACATTTGAGAATAATTGACCATCATATTTCAAAATGTTGTAAAACAATGGACACTGCACTCCAAGAGGAATGAAAGTGTGCAGATTCCATTCTGTGAGCACGTGGGCTCAATCATATTGGTTTGCGACAGTTCCTTAAAGTTTCCCACTGGGTTTCTCGTTCCTTTTTTTATATAAGGAGACAGATCTTATCTATTATGATTAAGTTGCTTCTTTCCTTTTTTATTAAAAAAGAGAGGTTTAAATAAAACAACAATGAATGTACAAATTTAGCTCATCTCATCTCCCAAAAAATAGTTATTGCTTCCTCATTCAGCGTGACTTGCCGAAATGAGCATAATGCTTTAAACTTTTGCTTTTTTCCTGAACAAATCTCAACCCCTTCCGACTTGAACAATGTGATCATTTACTCCTAAAGCCCTTTCTTTTTCCTCCTCTCCTTTTTGATAAAGACATGCCGAAATCATTTATTTTATTTCTTGAGAAAACAAAACCATCATTACTTGGAAGCTAATGTGCCTACGTACTACAATTGCTTAATAATAAAACGTTAATGAAACGCATGCAAATTTTACGCACTTTTACTTCCTAAAAGCTCATTTTTCAGGAGTAAAATTACACGGCTCATCTTAGCGTCCACGACTCAACCACTTTCAAAGGATTAGTCCTGACGAGTGAACCCAGAAGAGAGTAAAACACAGTAACAATGTTGAAGATAATGTAAAAATTAACCAAAATCAGATGTCATGCTTCGAATGAACGAACAAAATAGCATGGGTTTCATTCAACTAGTTTTTTTTTAAATCTTAATTCCTGCTTTTGTTCAATCTCCGTCTTCATTTCACATTTTGCTCTCAATATACACTACAAAGGCAGATGGTACGAAGTGGCCGTGTATTATAAGATGAGGGCCCTTTTGCAATAATAACTCAACCACTATACAACTTGGTAAAAATGAGATGTTATTTTGTTTGCTGTAACGCTCTCATTACGCTGACTGACGAGTAAATTATTCACGGCTTTCCAAAAACCTAGAATCAACCTTTTGACTTGGTGAATGCACTCTAGTGCAACAATTGCATTAAGCAAATATACACATGTGCGAATTAGCTTGAAATCTCCGTCCATTATTGCCTTGTGAAGAATAACTGCATTTAAACTCCGTTTTGCATGAGGGAGAACGAAGGGAAAAATGAGGGTATCGCCATCATCCTAGTCATATTATGAGCATAAAACTTTATTATTGCGTATAAATGACATTATAGAAGCTCGTCAATGTTGAGGCATAGAATCGCGTGCATTTCTTAGAGTACTTAAAATGTACATCATCATCATCATTATTATCATCATGGAAAATTTAATTTTACAAAAAGAGAAAGACTCACTCACAACTTCATCTGTCATGCCAGTAAAAACACGATATTAAGGTAGCTGTCTTATTATTACGATAAAAATCTGCGTCTTGTACATAAGCATTTGAAGTAAATGAAAATATCTTACACAGTAGCAAGTGTCATGCTATCTCTGAACACTTTTTACACATGTAACTAATCTTGTATTTAAAATCTATGGTAAAATCTCACTTTCATAACTGTGAATTTGCATATTACATACGGAGTTCATTGGTTATATAGTAAAAATTTCAAAAACACGCAACTCTAACGCGTTATGTTATTGAATTTCCATATTTTTGTACGCAGAGGCACGTACCTATCTATAACTACGTACGCTTCATTTCTTAGAGTTTTGAATGAAAAGAACAATATAATTGTATTATAAAAAAGGTGTACTTGAGCAAAACTTGCATGGCAGTTGGGCATCTATCTTTTTTGACTTGTGTCGTGTGTGTGCCAGTGCATCCCAAATTGATTTGAGAAATTGTGAAGGTAAATCTAGTCAATAAGCACCTTTTCTGCTTTCGTTATTCCGTAGAAAATGATAATTGAATTTAAGAGCTGCCTGTTTTTTTGTTACATTTTCTCATAGAAATGCAAATGTACTTGGGATAGATAGATGATGAGGATGTTTACAAAAAATGCTTGAGTCTTTGACCACTAGGGATTGTAAATTGGACTTCTTTTTGTGATATTGTGGTAGGTAATTCTCTTAACTATTATCCTCATCAAATGTAATAAGCAGCTGAGTGATTTTAATTAAATGTTAATGCTCCTCAATCACTCATTCTTGGTGAGGGAACCAAATCCATTTTTCTGGGTTCCCATCAAAATTGATAAGGACCTTTGTCGAATTATGAAAAGAAAGTTATACATATTGCCAAATAAATTCCCCAAATAAAAGTGAAGTAAACAAGCCACCGTCTTACAAGATCTCAACCTCAAAATATCTTTCAAAAACATTCTTTCGTCCAATCACCAATTACAATGTTGTCTTTTGTCAGTTTATTGACTGACTTCAATGTGAATTTAGACAGGTGGACATTTTTTTAGCTGTGGGATTCCTAATGAAATGATGAACTCTTGAAAGGTCTCAGATATCATTATAACCACGCAATCTTATTAACTTCTTAGCACTCACTCATCAATAATTATTGACAGTGAGAGAGAGAGGGGGACAAGCAAAAGTGAAGATCATGATGATGATGATGACATGTGGCATGCATGATGTTCTATATGGATTGCTTAATCATTTGATCATTTCTCCTTAAAATTGAAGTATAAACAACAAAATCACGATTCTATGTCAAGCACGTTCTTCTTCATTTTTCACTGAAAATTAACAAGTGTAAATGTATGTCTGTTTTTAAGATTTTGTGAAATATATTGAACCTGTTGAGTGCAACAGGTTGCAAATGTCTCGAGAGCGTTAAGGGCATCTCAGCAATATAATATAATTCGGGAAAGAGCATCTCATTCCTAAGAAAAGTTCTCAAACACTACTTTACAATGTGAGAACGTTTTCTTGGGATTGTTGTACTTGAGCCAAATGGCTTTGAGAATTTGAGATAGGAGGACGGATGGTGATGGTAGCAAACACCATTTATTGCGTCGTGAAAAAGATTAAATTCAAAATTCGAATGCCAAATATTAACTTATCAACACAACTCAGCTACTTGTATGAAGCAAAATAAAATGCATTGGCCGAACGTGTTTATTCCTTTGCAATAAATATGATTTTTATGAAATGGACAATCGAATCCTGAACGCCCCTGTATGAAATGATGATGGCCAGGATTGATAAAAAGCTGAAAAAACGTGACCTTATTTGTTATGATGCGAATCGGTCACAAATTTTTCCATGCAAATTTTAGCTGTTGTGGTTATCAAATTTCATGCTCACACGATTTCCGTCAACCGATCATCATAAATAATATATGTGGAGATTTTTTATAAGACGACAACTTGTTACGCACTCTGAGCACGTGGTAATTAACCATTTTTTACACCTGAGCATCACATAAGAAACAAAACCAGTATGTTGACGAGAATCTCGACAATTTGGGGACCCGCTAAATGCCACGTTTGTTGATGCGTTTGCACAACAAGAATTCTTCATAAATAACAACCATGTAACTTCTTTCCTCCCATGGGGACAATAGCTATTTATCTAACCTACAGTAGACATACATTTAACATATGCACATGCTATATAATGCATTCTTAGATATAATTTTCGTATGGTTGCGTAGAGTCGTCCGATTACTCCAGCTAAAATGTGAGCGACCAGAAGAGAGTGACATAAAAGTCATTAAACTGCCTACAATAGAGTTCATAGTCCTTACTGAGTTTAGGCCATCAAGACCCAACCGTAATCATCATCTGTTTAACGAGACACAGAAAGCGAAGCAGATTAGTGAAATGATCAACTTATTATTGATTACTTCAAACTCTAGATTGTCTTTCAGATCAGATCCGCAACTGAAGCTATTTTACATTGTGTGAAATGTGCTCATCAAATAAAAGAGATATAAAAATAACATATAGTATACCCTTAATATGCATTAATCATGCCACAAAGTTAGATAAAAACAAAACCACAAATTATGAATTGACATGTTTGGGGGTATAATCTGGATAAAGATTTATGCTTTGCAAATTCATTGACACCATTGCACTTCAATAACATTATTCATCTTTTTTGAAACTAATATGGTTTTGATATAATGTCACCGGATTAGTCAACACATCGCTTAACACTTCTCATTTTTTATATTATAGCACATAAAAAATTAAAATATTGGCTGACACATGTGATGATCTATCAAGATGGACATAAACACCTTGCGCGCAAAAGGAATCGTACTTGATTGCTCACCTTACAACAAATTATTATACTAGTTTTGAATTTCATGAATGACATTTATTTCCATCCATTCGTAGGCAATTGCTTAGTGATTACAACAACAATGAGAAAAAGATTAGCAGATTGTGACAGAATGCAAGGTGACATGTAAAAACAAAGGAATATTGTGGAATCGTGACTTTTTATAGCATTTATTACAATTTTGGAATGTGGGGTATGACATGACATGTAGCTCTTCTTCCTTTGAGATGCGGACTCATTTTATTCGAAATATGAAGACGTTCCATGAATTTTAAATTCTGCAAAATATTTTATAATCCCTTTGGGAGACGGAAGTTTAAAGCGTGCAAGGAGTTTTTATTTAAACCTAGAATGAGTTGGTTTATAGTCACCTCATTTCATAACTTAATGTCCTTTCTCGCTTACCACATTTGACATGTTTAAAATGAGTCGTGGTGGTAGAGCAGACATTAGACAAAGAATATTCCTTGCTTTCAGACTTCACACGCTAACAAGAGCGCTTATCGCACAGGCCAGTTCTTTCCGGCATGTACGCCCCCCGCTAATGCACAAATCATATAACCAGATATTACCATGAGATAACGTTATGATTGCAAATTATCTTTCCAGCTATGCTAGGCATCGTTAATTTCGCATTCACCTTAGGTCAGTTTATGAGCGGAAAAGTCTTAAACCATGGGGTTCGATTGTTACGTCTTGGTAGGCCGAGTAATGACAGTCAGCATGTAACATTATTTGGATATAGGATTGACCCACAGATGCTCCAGATGGTAAACTTGGTTGTTTATACCAGAGAATTCCTCACTGGATTGCACGGAGGAAGCTGCGGACGCAAACACAAATGAGAATTGCTAATCTGAGGACTTCTACTAACCAAACATTCTTCGATCTTTCTACCTACCGAATAACTATTGCCGGATTGGGTAAGTCAACCGTAATTCTAATGGCCTTGTCAGCGATCTTCTACTCCTCCTATATTTTTCTGCTATTTGGAAGTATAAGAGACGCCTTTGCCCAAATGAATGAGAGCCACGCGCTGTATTAGAGTCGTGTGTGCTCAAAAAATACGGCTATCAGCACATTACGCTATTTCATCCCTCCGGTTCTGTATGGCTTTCCTCACTCATGAATGAGCTCTTACATAATGCGAAAGGCTGTTATACTAACGTATAGTTCATTCACTTGCCTTAAATAATCAATTGAAATTTTACACCGTCTCGTCAGTTTGGGTTGTAGTGTTGGCCAATTTTATTCAGTAGGAAGAAGAACCACCTGCCTCAAACATGCAATGAATGAAAAGGATTTTTTTTTGACTTTGTCATTATTCTATGATAGGAGAAGTCTCTCTAGCTGCTATGTATACGCACTTCCCAAGATACCGAGAAAGTATACTGTTAATTTTCACACAAATTTCATCCAGCATGCAATATCCAGTCATTTATTTGAACAAAGAGGTAGATGAGCAACTACCATACATACGTGAGAAAGCGTTAAACGCAACCGGAAAAACCCGAAACTAGTTATTTACAGCAAAAAAACAATCGTTACATATACCGTATTTACTCGAGTTTCTATTTTCCACCAAATACGGCATTGCAAGCAGTGGAATATTCTACAAAACAATCTGCGTATTTTTCCTTAAAAAAAATGCGGGACTTAATCACATCTCTTAAAATCTATACAAGGATCGTGAATGGGACAGAAATCAGAAGACACGAAATTATGAAAACGGCATGGTGATTGCCTCTCAAAAACATGTGAAGAACATATGCTGATCACACCATAGTCATAACAGTGATTGTACCGTAGCGAGAATAGGGTATGATATATCAAGATAATATTCTCAAATACTTATCCTCAGCTTCGCAGATGAATTGGTATAGCGGGCCGCTATTACTCAATAATTTGGGGCAAGTGCTTGCTTGGTCCAAGTTCGCTTAGCACCAACATTTGGCAACAATAACGATTTTAGGATTTCATAATTGAACAACGTTTACAATTTACGCATTCTTGGTTTTCGAGGAGGCTGAATATTCCCATTAATTCCGAGTCAGAAACGTGTCAAACGCTTACATAGTTGTAACTAATATCAATTTTTATTACATAGGATGTGTTTATATTTTTTAAATTTGCTCGTTAGATTGATTTAAAATCTTAAAGCTTTGAGAAATATCTGTTATTAGCCATGATCCTGCCAAAGACAATTTCTCACCTTTACATTGTGTTATGAATTAGCTATCGTACATGTATTATATATATTCTCAGTCTTTTTTTGAACATTTGAAATCTGAAGGCGGCACTTTTGATTAAACAAAGTAAACTGAAATCAAATGGCTTTGAGAAATGCATTTGTCGCAATTTTCAGAAAACAAACATGTTTGTTGATTATTATTTATGCCAATTTTATTTCTATGCTATAGAAATAAAAATTGGGCATTAATAATAGGAGAGTTTATTTGAATACATGTATTCGGGCACCGTTAATATACCACTATTCCTCTTCTTCTCATTTCGCTTTCTATATGTTTGGCGCACATAATTTACCAACCAACAAGTTGTAGCAATCCTTATTACCTGGTCCACATTGCCCAATTACTCTCCCTATATTGAGGTATGGGCTTGCCATATTTAAGCCAAAATAGGTACTTCGGCTTAAAAACACTTTCGTGACTAAATGGCTAGTTAGCACGAGACTTTAGTTTCTTTTTTTGCTACTAAAGGCCAAGAAACAACTCAAAGAAAGCCGTGCTGTGGTTATATACAATCGTTGGCATACTAAGCCCGCCCTCTAGCACGCGTAGTGCGTCCGATGCCGAAACGTTTAACTGGACCTCAATTACTTGAACTTTCCAGAAAAATACATGTTTTTGACGCATCATATTGCTGCTTTGTATAGCACTTTATGCCAAAAAGACACGCGAGCTGCTCTTGAACATCATACATACAGTGTATATTGACTAAAAGATTATTGGTTTTTGCAACCTAGTGCGCAACTACAACGACCCATAAACTCAACAATATAGGCCTTGATACTGACACTGGCAAATGTCTCAATCTATATCACGCGTTATCCTCACTCAGTTACTGTCAATGCCACTCAATGTGTCACGTCTTTCCATTACTATGCAACCTTCCTTTTACAAGCTTGTTTTACACGAACTTTGCTGATTATATTATGCTGCTGATTCTGTCAATAATATAATAGAAAATATGATAGTCCGAATGGATTGCCCGTGTATTTTCAGCTGTGATCAAATTAGACAAACGGTTCCGGTATTCAAAAACAGCACGAAACTTCTCAATAACCTGTATCCGACGTTTTACCGAATTTACCTCATAAGTTACATACCCTAAAAATACGACATAACTTATTAACTCTCTATTACCACTTTTGTGTGAACTATCTGACGCAAGCAGTCTCATACCTAAATTTTACCACTATAATTTTACGTAACCTACTAGACTGTTCTAACCCAACATCTATATTATAATTCAGTCGAACTCTAAAGTAGAAATGGTACGAATGACCCAATTTTAAAAAGGGAAAATTCTATTTGATCCCGTAATGTTGTAACGTAGGCTCGACAGTAGACCTGCAGGGACTGTAAATGACAGCATGAGAAAATAGAATGATTCCTATGTACTGCTCAACGCACTGGCGCCAGGACCGGGTACTGAAGGCACGGGGTGGTCATACTCACGCCGTCACAAGATGGTTTGCTCTTGAATGTCAATCGATTAATGTTATATATCCGCAGATAAGGTAGCTTTTTGTAAAAAAACTATGCTCGTCACGTTTTTCTTGTTTACTCTATAATTTATCATTGTAGTTCTGCTGCTTGACCTCATCTTCGGAGTCTCCCAGACCCCCAAGGAAAATAGCTCTCTGTGACCTTGCATCGAGTACTACGCGCTCAATCCAGATCCACTATCACTGGAGATTAAAGCAATCTACATTTAATTTGCTCGTCTTTCGAATTAAAAGTTTGTGTGAGTGGTTCCAAAAAGAGAAATCGCTTCAAAAATCTTGGCCACCTTACAGAACAAGTGTGGTGAGGCACAGTGGTTATTCAGCAAATGCATATCACAGGCCTACAAAACATGTCAAAGTACACAAAGACTAAACACGGAGATCACTCGAACTTTCATAGAAGTGATGAAATAAGTTTCACAAAGTCTGTGGGTCTTATAGGTTTAAAGGTGGTTATTTTCTTACTAAAGGTGAGAGTGCAGCGTGTGTCGTCCCCCTGACGTTTGGCAAAAGTTTAGATGGGTACACTGTCGGTTAATATCATATAAATCGGATTTTCGTGCCGAGTTTATCACAGTGGCGTGGATATACCACAATCTAGAATAGCAATCCCATAACGTTTCTTAAAATGTATGCCCGTGGTGCTCTCCTAGAGAAGTGCATTATACATTAAGGTAACTACATAACATACAAGCGAACGACCAATTTCCTATCATGACCATCATCAAAAAGTTATTACACTGACATAAATACTTACTGTTATGCATCTTCTTCTGTTTGCGCATTTTTTTGTTTTTTTTCCAATGAATCTCTGAAAAAAAGTTAAAATAAAGTCACATGCCTACCACCATCGCAGCCCTTACGGCTGTCGATAGTACGGCCCTCCGTGCCCCATTTTGCGGTCCGGACCTAGGCACCACGGTGCTAGCCCTCAGTGCTACCGTAGCGGCAAGGCCCTGTATAATGATCCACTATACACATAACTCACATTACGCAAATAGATATAGAGGAAAAAAGGATGGGTGAAGCGACTGCAAAAATTCAAAAATATTTATATTGGCACAAGGATGTTAATGAAGCACACACACAACCAGGTCAAAAGAGTGGCCTAGGCAATTTGAAGCCTGCGTCGAATAATAGAATGTAATTAAATAAGGAAACAATACTGAGAATCGTAAAAATATTTAGGTGTTCTTCTTTTCAATCAACGTGAAAGCTCATCTACAACGAATTTATCTAGAATCATGATTCTCAATACGATAGAGCACTCGAGAGAAAATGACTTTTATGGTCTCCTTCCTTCTTCGCACCGTCGTGGACTCAATAAACAGAGCTTCAATACACGAAGCATTTATTCCTTTCACAACGGTTGTTCCCTATATTGTGTTTAAAGGGCAACAGGATTAATTTGTCGTTTGGCTAATTGATATTACAAGTAAAATGAAGAGTTTTACCGAAGCTATGCATTACTATAGCAAGTATATGTTCAAATTTGCATTCATATAATAGATGAGATCGGTTTACGATGGGATGGGTGAAATCTAGAAAATCGAACATTATCTTGGTCTTTTGAATTCTCTATAATTGAAGTTCATTTCTATTATGCTGTTCGTTCTCTGCCATTGCTTGATGTAATATGGAGACACACAACTGTGCTGGCCAATGAAATGCGAAACGCGGTGAGGAATAGGTTAGCTCCGAAAACCACCGAGCTGGTGCGAGGTGCGTTGATATGAAGACGAAAAATAACCAATAACCGTTAGATAATATGCACAGTTAAAAAAGACTAACGACCGCTTCCACTAGAATCACGATCGTTTTGCTCGTAATTTTTATATTTTGACAACGTTATAATTCCCTTTGCTCGCTGGTAAGGGGCCTCTCTCCTGATTTCTATGTCATCTTCCCATACTCATCATTCATGCTAAATACTCATAATAAACTTTGATAGTAGCACTAATTATATTGCAAAGACTTATGAAGCATCTAGAAAGTAAAGCTCTCAAAGGGGCGGTGTGCCTACCAGACAAAGTGAATTTGAAAGCTTTGCAAGATGTGCACTTACTATTAGCTGATTATGCAATCCCCTCTCTTCAGGGATATTATGACGGACTTTAGGATTGCGACGTAAGATAATGGAAAGTTTTATGACGCTCTTTGCATGATCGAGTATTATTGGTTATTCAGCTCCGTTGAATTACAACTGTTCGTTCAGTTATACTATTTATTTAAAAAAAATCTTGACTAGGAGGTGAATTTTTTATATCACTTTTCCTATCATGGCGAAGGAGTGGTCACGGAGTCATCCACACACCGGCGCGTTCTCTCTTGATTGTCCTTATTTTAGAATTTCAGGCATTTCTCCCATGACTTTTACAGTCCTGATACTTGCTTTATATAGACAAGAAGGGGTTGAGTTATGTCAACATCTGCTGGGAGAATGAGCGCTTTGAGGAGAGCCGCATCCTCGCTGTTTGTTATTCGAACGACTCGGGGGAGAGGAAACATGTTCAGAAACTCTCGCAAGGGATAGGTTGCGGGTCCAGGAAAGGAATCCTGGCAACTTTGTGCTCCGTGTGCTCCCCGAGTCGGATAAATTGCACCCGCTCGACTTCAACATTTTGACACTTCCGGACAGTGACATTTTTCACGTGTGTTGGGGTATTATTCCACGGAATGTGGCACGATGAGGTAGTTACGATACAGAAAAAATTAAACACACCCCGGTTATATAGTGACGATGATTCCACTGCTTTTTATTACTGTTGGTTGTTGTGTACTCGGTTGTTTTTCTTCCTGTTGCAGTATTACAGCTGGTAATAATGTTATTGGCTTGCAGGACAACTTCCTGTCTTGAATTGTGATGATGCATGCAACTTTTTTCTCCCACGCGAGCTTTTAATATGTGAGGATGGATTATAACTTTTCTATCTTGTTAACCTTAATAGCACGTGAAATAACTGTACAATGTTGCGCAACCTGAATATAACATGTATTATTAATATTTTTCCCACTGAAATGCCAGGTAGGGATTAGAAGGGATATTGTACAACCGTCAAAAAAAGAATTATTGACAACAGAGCACGGTTTAAAGTTGGTTCTTTGAGTACGAGTCAGTCATAGCATTTCCTTATTTTAGAAAAGGGGAGAGAACACGCAACTCATTGAAGCGTGACGGAAGCACACAATCAATAGCACTCAAAGTCTCAGTTATTGGGCATATTAGCAGATGATAGATCCTTATTTTTCCGTGTTCAAGTAACTCACATAAAACTCACATAAACGTCTCATCAAACTGTGTTGCAGTGTTGGGGAAATCGTTGACTGGTTCCCACTTTTCATTTTCATATTCGAGAGTTATTCTCCTCTTTCTGGTATCTACTTATCTGTTTACCACTTTGAAACCACAGGATCACCACGAATACATCATCTTCATAATATTTTGAATGAGCCAACGAACCGAATTCACTGAAGCTTGAGGCGCAAATGACAGTTCTTTTTTAGAAAGAAATATCGTTATGAAAGGATATTATGATGGTCATGTAGATTTGTTTCACTTTCACTGATTTATCTTTTTCAAGTCTTCTCGTGTTGCAGACTGTTTTATGTGGTTTTGAGCCATGCATACCAAAACCACGACGGTATTCATCAGGTGTTGCGTGGAGTTGAGTATTTTTAAACCTCTGGGACGAATCGGAAGAGAATCTCAGTTTTTTTCTTTCACTTTTTTTTCAATATAATAATTTCAGCCACAAAAAATAGGAGTAAACTTAATAAAAAATAATGTTTGTAAAACCTCAGATCAAAAGTATAACGTCATCACACAAAATAGAGAATTATCCACGGATTTTTTCAAGATTTATAACTCTGGTGGTTTTTAATTATATAAATCCTTTTCCACCTTTAAGCAATCGAGACAAACACACAAAGGTTCATTCACGGACTATTGATCTCGTGGTAGATGCTTTATTGTCCAGTCTCCTTGAATATAATTGTGAAACTCCAAATATTTTGTGTAGGATTTCGTGAGCCACTTTTTATATGCTAGTCACATTCATCTGCATTTCAATTTCTGCAAAGCATAACGAACAGACGTATGTTTTCACATTTCGTACTTCATTGTGTGGTCCACATGATTTATGAAGGAAGGTTGAGTTTGAATTCCTCTGCAGGATCTTTTATAAAAGTATTAAAACACGGTGATTATTACTTCTTTGAAAGTATTAACCCACTGCTGGTTTTTAAAACTTGCTAAACTCTTATCTTTATCTTATTAACAGTAAGTAATCCACTACTCTTCCATTAGTATTATGTTTTTTTTTTCAATTTTGATGATATGATGTAACTTGTAATGGATTAATGTAAAGTTGTCTCATTCCTCAGCATTTGAAATTTTTTTCGTAAGAATTTTTGGTTTTACGATGATACCATCATCACAAGAATCCTTGCGGTTTTTTCTTGTTGAGTTTTTAGTACAACCGATGCTGATGATTTGAAGGTATGAATGAAAATATATTCTTGCAAGGTAAAAACCAGTGGTTTAAATGTTTGGCTGACTGACTGGGTGCAAAAGATGATGATGAGTTGAATTCTCTCCGTCTTCGTCAAGCCTCTTCTTCTTTTGCAAGTAATTTGTTCGACGGACACCTGTCGCTTTGTAACTACTGGTTGGTGTAACTATTACAAAATACGCACAGGGCTCCTCTTCTTTGCGATAATATTATGCATTCTTCTTTTCTAGTTAAAAAAGTTTAGAGCGCGCTTATCCCAGATAAAACAGAGGAGTTGTAGTTGGGTAGACGCAGTAAACTCTTGTAATCTGCATCAAACGACCGTTAAATTGGAGCACTTTTCTAGTGAGCTCCTCAAAAAATACTGTGCAGTTTGTCTTTTTCAGAGCTGAACTTGAAATAACAGTTGGTAGCAGCAAGAAAAAATTATAGGACTCAACAACAACGACACTATTCTTCAAGGGAGACCTTCTTGAGCTGTCGTTTGATCAGCTTGCAATATTATTTTGAAGGATTTTATTATGTTAGGTGAGACTGTATGAACTACGTAATCGCTTCACTTGTCACCTTCTGTGTTGAAGAGTTGCATCACATTTGAAATTGATTAATTCCATCATATTCAAATCAGTCCTTGCTCATTTAATCCATTTTAGTAAAGCCTTTTTGAGCTGCCGTCCCCATCAGATCAAAGCCGACTTTAGGATTCAATCAATTTGAGGAGGATTAATAGATGATGCATTCAATTCGAGTGATAAATGGTGAGTCAGTGACAAAGTGTTATTGGCTCGGCACATTTTAGCAAGTTGGGTTAAACTGCGGAGCAGTGTTGAAAGAGCTCTGGTCTCCACCACACACAAATTGCCACAAAGTAGTATATAATCTCTCTCGCTTTTAGTTGAAGACTCGCTTATTTTTTTCTAATCATCAGTCAATTCAAAGTGTATAACCTTCTTCGGCGCTTATGAATCGAATGGGATAATTTCAGCAGATGATGATGATGATGATCCTAGTGGCCCACATCCAATAAGGTAATGAACAATGAGCGTAACATCCACACGTAATAGTAGAGAAGCTAGAGTGCTTCTTTTTTGCCAAACGGCTCACTTATATTTGCTGGCACCACTACGAAACAACAAAGGTTAATTTGTGTGAAGCCAGTTATACCACCACCGTTCTTGATCACTTTTCTATGTCACTTGATGATAACAGTGCAACTCAAACTTCAATGATGATGATGACATGAGCAAAGTAGCAACTAATCAGCTCCTCTTTTTACTTCGATTCAATCACATATATTATGTTGGTCGTTTTGACTTCCTTTTGGTTGAAATTGTTGTCGAGTACCATTCCCTTTTTGATGGAAGTTGTGTGTTGTTTTAATAATCAATCCGTGCATACTAGGTCGTA
The DNA here is from genome assembly GCA_001718145.1 of Orchesella cincta. Lineage (NCBI taxonomy): Eukaryota > Metazoa > Arthropoda > Collembola > Entomobryomorpha > Orchesellidae > Orchesella > Orchesella cincta. The sequence continues at coordinate 62,668 of LJIJ01000698.1, read as the reverse complement.
TTTTATGATTGGAAGTCCATTATTGGTGCTGTGACAGGGTGACAGTCACTAAAGGCTTTCGAATGACGATTTCAAAGTTGATAATAATAATATCTACGAGTGAACATTGTTTGGCTACAATCATCCCAATATTATTAGGCTCACAAGGAGAAGCTTGCACACGATTAGGATCAACAAGGAGTATTATTTTTCCGGGTCATGTTGTCACTCCGTATGAGGCCTCCTGTAAAAATCAAATATAGAAATAAATTACTATGAAAATTTTTCGTGCTATAAAAAATACAGCATTATTTATACTGGTTTCTAATTTAAGCCAGGGGTGATATTTTTTTGGCGAACTGTTCCGAGTTAACCTTATAAAATTGATGATAAAAAGGGAAATAGTGAGCAAGTGACAGAATAATGAAGTTCACGAGATCCGTGTTTGATTTAATAGCATGGTGTTCTCCCTCACAGCACGGGCTTTCAATAAGCATATTATCAAGGTGTTTTGGCTGAGTGAAGGGAAATAAAAAGCAAGAGCATTTCCTATTGTTTTGTCAAGTTTGAAAAATAATTCTGTCTCAGGTTAAAAAAGTACCTAGGTAAATGTAGATACATAATATTATTATCAAAAACAAGAGGAAAACTGATTTGATATCAAGTTTTCAAGTCTCTGATAAGATACGTTCCTTTGAGCTTTTCTCATTGTTCAGCTTGGCTTGTAGTTTATATGAGAGTAAATAAGTGTGGTGTATGAAAATGTGATGAAACCCAGAGTCACGAAATTCTCTTTCAACTGCCAAATTTTGAAAAGGGAAGTAAATATTTTGTTGATGAGAGAGATTCACCTCATAAAAGGAACCTCTTTTATAAAATAAAGAAGATTGATATCGAATCTAGAGCAAAATACATGAAAACAGTGAAGGGACAAAGGTGGATGGGATGAATTGGTTAATTCTTGATGGAATATATAATAGAAGCTCTGCAGAAAGTGTTGATAACAAAATTGAAAAGGGGTTATTCACTCATCATCCCTTTGTCAATCAACCGGAGTCAATAAATACATGATGCTCATTCACTAGAGTAACCTGTTCCCCCAAACACTTCTTATATTGTCGCCTTGCCCTCAGTTTGAAAGGTTGTCGTGAATAGCTCAACTTACACAAATTGCATCGACAGCTCCATTCAGATAGAAAATGTGGTACTGGGGAAGCAGGTGATGTGATCTTTGGTTCCAAACGAATAAATTAAATAATTGGTATAAATAAAGATTGCGAGACGGTTGAATAAAAAATCCAATCAAAATGAAAATAATGTCAAAAAACCACAATATAATGGTCGTTGACTGTTTTAAACAAATATATAAGGTTTAAAAAAGATTTTTGAAAAGGAAAACTACGTTTAGAAATTCGAAACTGATTGTAAATTAGAGTCTTAGCTAATATCGAAGGGATTTTTTCTCTCGAATTTAGTTTTCAGCGACGTAACAAACATGTGAGTAGATAGCTCTAATCGCACCCAAAGTCCCACTGCTTTACATGTGGTTTCTCCAACTTTTCTAATTGTGGAAGTGGAAATTGTTTGTCTCATTGTTTGTCAACGAATCGTTTACAAAGACAAAAAGGACTGTCCCACATTTGGCCAACATGCCAAAGCTTCAAATAAACTTCAATAGCCTGATTTGAGTTGAGAGAGTTTACAACATTATGTTTTTTGTGAGCAAGTGGTACAATGGTAGAGCACACGGCACTCACTTTTTTAAGTGTAATCAAAATAATGAGCACACACAGGAAACGCTTCACTGCCTAACGAAAGAAAATTACCCGGAGTCAGGCAAAAAAAACGTTCTTGAGCTGAAAAGGAATCTCAAAAACTATCCATTATGCTTATCAAGAAAACCACTTAACACTGACTATAGCTGCCGATACCATATAAGCATAATATTGTTGATTGTATGCAAAAAATCAAAACTAGAGCTTGTCTCATTGAATTTAGAGATGAAAAGTTCTTTTTTTCGAGAGACAGGCTAAGTTTCAATTGTGGGGATTACTCTTACTCGTTTACACTTGATGCAGAAGAAAGAGGCCCTGCCACTTTTAATGATGATGAGCCCTTTGAATTTGTGTTCTATTTTAAAATCTCAATTAGTCTTGAATTAGGAAACACGAGATGTTGATGTTCCTATTATTATGTACGTGCACAAAACACGCAACAATGATAATTGTTGAAGAGATAATGGAGAGATGTTGAAAATGAAACCTAAAATATCGACACACTAAAAAAAAAGTAATGTACGTGAAGTTTTTAAGCAAAAGTCAAGCAATTGTACCGTAACATACATTTTTACAAATGAAAATCAACACAAAACCATTTCAAAGTACCACTGACATCGGGTAACCAGACTAGAATGTGTCTTGCCATGCTCCGCGGTGCAGTGCATCATTATTATATTACTTGAATTCCCTTTCAAAAATGTTGTCGAACAATCAAAGAAATGATGGAGTTCATTACGGCTCCTTTAAATCAGACTGCCATAAAATACTATCGAGAAACAACGAATTCATTTCATATCGCAAGGAATTTGAAGACAATTTTCCAATCTCGCCTTGCTAAACATTCTGTCAAATTATGGAACTTCTTTGAACTCCGATTCACCTACGTATTTTCTGGCATTTCAAGGAAATGAGATGAAATGGTTGAGCCAGACTGAAGAAAACTGACGACTGGGTTTACTTGGTCATTTATTGGCTTTGGGGTAGTAATGTAGTATATTAGAGTTTGTATTTGTATTCATGCAGGTTATGAGGTTTTTTGGGTAGGTAATTTTATGATGGTTGAAGAAGGATGATGATGAGTCACCGAAAAAGGCTAGGCCGAAGACATACTAAGAAGAAAACATTAAGAACCGAACCCTAAAAATGCAAGCGTTGCACACACACATGCTTTTGTATTCAGTTAATCTCTACCAACAAGGTACGGAAGGGGAAGAACAAAAAGCCGAAAATTTTCCAAACATGAAACAACGCAATATCTCAAATTTAAACTGCATACGTGACAAGGTACATGGACTCATTGAATGACAAAAGTTTAAATCCATTTATTTCGAACAATGTCCAATTCGTCATCCAAACGAGTGAAAAAAGGAGTAGTGAAAATTATCATGGTTTATGGTGGAGAGTACAAACCTTCTTGGGAATCCAGTAAAAATCCTAGCCTTCAAAAGGCAATCCAGTAAATAAACGCACCACACAGAAAAACACAAATCATTCACCACAAACTCAACTTGTGCGTATTGAATGGGGAACAATGCACTTTTCATGAAACAATCAACAGTGTGTATATAAATTGTAGTACGGTGCAAAGAAGTGGACAGACATTCACAGACCTGCCCTCAACCATTGCATGAGACAGACTGACAAGAATCAAGAAGGCATTCACTTGATGCCTGTGCTTACCATGATCAAGAGAGGGATGTAGATGCATGCATGAAGATCAGCAGACCTGAGAAGCCAGCTAACATTTACCTTAGTAAAGTGCTGTTGTATGAGACGAGGGATGATGAATCAGACTTGCATATCTTTGTAAGGGTAAAGGATGCTTGCAAATGTATATTAGCTCGTAAGTATATACTATGTACATTTTTTATCAGCAGTCATACGGATTCCCTTGTATATTTCGCAGGAGGGAAAGAACAGCAAAAAAGTTGTACTGCCTCTAGGCTACCACTATATATGTGTGTCTAATTTTCATTGCCATTTTCCTTATAGATATGTAAACGGTAAGTGTAAATTGGAGTTAGTGAGTACACAGTCCAGTAGCCGTGAGGGTAGCCAAGGGGTAGTGTTATTTTCACATTTTGCATAACACCAAAAGGAAGATTATGTAAATAAATACGTACGTATCACTGAGCCTGATGTGAATACAGATGATGATGACAAAAAGATTATATAAAAGCAAAGGTGTTTGGCTCATTTATGCATGACCTGTTTTCATGTATGCAAATTAATCGGGAAACACGCTGATTATATGATGTCGTCCATCCAATCCAGGATCTTTAAATGGTCGGCGTATGTCCAGCAGGATACAAAATTTCATGTCCAATGACCGTGGCATCCTTAACCTGAAAAGCCATTGAATTGTTGTCGTTTATCAGAAGCAAAGTGACGCAATTGGAAAATGTCCTAATGATTTTCCACTTGGTTCGTCATGCACCTTTGAATTGATACGTAATCTCATGTTATTTCTATTACACTTGCATTTTTAATAATTGTTATTATCCTATGCACACTGCAATTGATAAGTGTATCTCAAAAAGCAATGGCCCATCCTTAAAAAATTGTATGCATAACCAAATATCCCTCTCCACACAATATAAATGTGATCTTAATGCAACTCCTCACATTGGCAATAGCACAAGGACACGAAATTGGTAATGGTATGTGAAGAACTAATGCATTTTCAAAGTGCACATTCCTATTATGCCCCGGCACGAGACATATGACTGATCTATAGTCACGGTTCTAATTACAGGTCTGTTTCTGAATGATTAAAGATTTATTTTGCCACAGAGCACTGTAATTTACAAGGAGCAGAATGCAATCCGAAGCCACATTAGTCTAGCAATTTGGGAGTGATTATCGCGTGATTAATAATTTAGACAAGGGATCTCATGTTATTTGTGTGATGGCACAACCAAAGCATTTCAATTACTCTCTAACAATACGATGGGTTCTCCTTGTCTGTAAAAATGTTGTGCTCCCGTGTAGGTAAGATTGAATTCGAATGATGAATGAATAGATGGTTTTGGCTGTATTACAAATCTTCAAAAAAATTCCCTTCACACTTTACCGGCCCTCGCTTCTCGCTTGCTCCTGTCTGTTCTGTCAGGCGACTGTCGATTAACGAATATAGTTTTTGGCTTTGCCGAATTGAAATGTTACTTCATTGCAATGATGTGCCAATCCACCGTAAATGACATGGCATTGTAGTGTAACTGTGTGTGAGCGCGGTGCTAAGATTCATTAGTCAGTCATCAAGCAAACCAATGGCTGTACATGGAGCAATCAACCCTCCTGATAGTCATCCTACAATCATAAAATCATTAAACGTTTGGGTTTGTTGTTTATTTGCGGTTTTGAGTGAGGTGACGAGACCGAAAAGGAATGGACATGACAAGACGGATATTATCTTGTGTGAAGGTGTGTGGCTATATGTATATATGGGAATAGTTATGGTGTGATGAAAAAATCCAAAGATTAATTCCGCTGGGGATGGGATACCACATTGATTGGAAATAATAATCAATGAGCGGTCACTTGCTCTTGACTGGGAGTGAGAGGAAAATATTCCAATTTTTTAAGTGTCACTTTTTGACATGGCATTCCATTGCTACTGGCTGGGTCAAGGGAATTATCGTGTAAAGCTCAAATAATATTATGCACAATATGTTGTAAAATTCCATTTGGCTGGTGAAAATTTTCCCAAAAAATCCTTAAATCAAAACTTCAACGACTCTCGGTTAATACCTCAAAATCTTAATATTTTATGTGAGTAGTAGATAATGTCTATTTGTCCGTGTTAAAATGTAATAATTCAGCGTTCCCGACTCAAATAATTCTACTCATCATCAATATTTTTAACTAATCAGCCATTTTAAATGAACAATAACTAAGCCAATTTAAAAATCACCGACGTCCATCCTATTTACGAGGTGATTCAATTACGTATATTATTTGTGTTTTGTATTTCCTGTCTTTACAAATGCATAAAACGACCTAGCCTCTCAGCCAACCAGAATTGAATTAAAAATTCAATCAAGATTCCCACTGATTAAGTTGAAATGAGGTATTTCCATCGTGCAATGATTACTGATGCAGAGTGCTATAAAGACAAAATATGTCAGTAAAGTAATAGCATGAAATGAGCTCTCTATCACATTATGCATTTTCTAATAAGTTTTTTCCGTTTCCTATATATTATGTATTTGAGCTAAGTTCAAATAGCTTATTGTCTCTCTTGTTATATAACTCTGAAAAAAATGTGCTAGAACCACAACCACCATAACAAGACTAATAAGAAAATGAATGACGGTGTGAATTCTAGGTTGGCCTACATATTTTATATTGCTGAGGATGTTTTTTTGTGCAGAGTTCAAGCTACTTTGTTGCACACATTTTTTTGTCGCTTTGATGACGATGATCCAATCCAATCCACCTTCTAGGCATCTATTTCTGTCAAGTAGAATGAAAAGGATCCAGTGTTTCCGCCACCTTTTCAAGACACTGGCTACGTATGTAACTGTCCATCATAATAAAAACCGTAGCATCATGTAGTAGAAACCATAAACAATACGTTTTTCACAAAGAATGTTGACTAACCCAGTTAAAATAATGGTTTAAAATGTGTGGGGGATAAGGAGAGAGAGGAAGCTCTGTAACTAATACAAATTCATTTGTTGTAAAACTAGGAGGAAATGAAGTTGCGTAACAAAAATGGCTATAGAGCTGAGTAGGTAAATTTGATATTGCAACGTGAGGGGAAGACTGTCACTCTAAATTTTAAAAGACCAGCTCACTCACATGCATGCTGGGACTTGTTACACGAGTCATCATATCATCATCATTAAAGAGCTGCTTTTAGGCAGAGACTAAAGCCGATTTCAGGCACAGGAAGAACATTAAATGCAATCTTGAACAAATATTATGCACGTTGCACACACATGAAATGTTTATTTCCCACAGATTATGTTATGGTGGGAGCTACTGGCTGAGAAACCAAGTCATGAGTGGAATTCACAAAAACAACAGAAAAAAACAAAAAATCCACAGCCAACTTTTGTCCAACCAATCCCTGCTAACGAGCCCTGCAAATTGTTTGCTGGCCTGTCGGCTAATTAAGCGTATCGATGTGCCAGTAGCCAATTTGGTTTTATGCTAATTTCAATGTATTTATTTCGAAATGATCGACGCATCAGTTGAGGTAGCACATGGCATGGTAGTGCCGACTACTGCTGCTTACAAATTAACGAGTGTCAGTTGATAATTTTTAAATAGGGCTTTATCTGTAACGACGTTGTAACCCAATTGTAAAGAAATTATAGCAGCCCAATACTACACTCTGCTGTTCATCATCATAATGATATTATACACTTCCTATCGGCCTGCCATTAACGATTGTCAGTGCATTACGCAGCGATGATTTGCCACGCGTAACAAATGACTGAAATAAATGCATAATACTCAATACTACCAAGCCCCTTTGTGAGTGTCTGATTTGATAGTCATTATCAAGTGGAACGAACGGAAGTAGCGTCATTTATGTAAGTGCTTGTATGTTTTTTGGATGGGGCCAACTTCAAGGAAACGCTTATCTGCCTATTTAGTCATTCCATAACTCTAATACGCATATTTTTTTTTGTTCTCATCGAAAATAGAACGGGGAGTAGAAAACGCAACGGAAGTCAAACTACCAACTGCCAAAAATATTACGAGTAGTAATTATGAGATTTGATAAATGTTCAAGGCATTATGCTGAGCTCATCTTGATAACACTTTTAAAATATTGATCTGCCAATTATACGTGTTAAAATTAGCAGAACCGGCTGAATAAAGTTGGTGAAATTTCGAAAAGTAAGCAATTAGAGCAGATTTATTTACTTAAGGTTTTTATATGTGTAAAAATATTCAAGCGCTGCTGATGACGATGACGCGCTCCCTTCAAACCCTTTGGTAATAAAATCATCGAGCCAATTACTCAACCTGATGATAATCCATTGGCACAAGAAATGGAAAGCGTTACGTATATAATTACACGGATCAAAACGAGTAAAAATAAGCATGCCTTTATGACTTTGACGATCTGATATGACAATAATTCCATCAGTACTCAAATTGACTTCAAAGTTGAGATAATTTTTTAAGTTACGTTACAGCTTAAAACGGGAAAGCTTTGTGAAGCTTCCACTTTTTCAGAAACTGACAACAAGTAAGGCTACATTACAACATGTCTTTTTTATGGTGTGTAACAGAGATTGATTGAAAAATTGATGATTGCTGCGTTTATGGTAATTTGACAGCAAATAAACTTTTTTCCTACGTAGGTGATATGATGTTTGAGTATACCCATTTCTCAAAAAAGCATAGCCTGAAAAGTTGCGGAAAATGAAAGTGTAGCGTACGTACGCTGATGAACAGGTTTCGTTCGCTGGGGTATATTGATATTCGATTTTATTACGCATCGCTTTGTTGAATTCCTTCACATTTTTCTTTTAAATACTATTCACTATAACGTCATAGTCATAACGTTCACGGAAAGTTTTGGGGATTGCTAAAAATATATAAATTTTATGAGATTGTTTTCCATCCAGATTTGCGCAGATAACTATTTTATATGGTATGCCTAATGAATTCACACTCAACTTTGCATCATATTCATTGCCAACTTTCGTGACCTATAAAATCAAATCATATAGTTTAGGCAGGGTAATAACACACATAAAAAATCTGCGTGAAAATTAACAATGACTAAGGTCAACCCCCCAAAATGTTGTTTTCGCAGTTAAAAGTGTGAGGAAACATAGTTTAATGAAACTTGATGACTTTTTGATAGCAAAAAAAATACAGTGAGTTTAAATGAAGGATGCAAATTCCTTGTGTCATTGCATTAACGAAATTTTAATTGCCTGCTGTGTGGGTGCACTTTAAAAACTGCACTTGACTTTTGTGTGTAGGAAAGAAAGTACCATAATGACTAAAGGATACATGATACTTTACCATTCACGTCTAATTTTAGTACTCCATCAGTTGTAATCAGAGGAGTGGCACTAATTTCGTAGTTTCATAGTTTTGACACTTAACCCTGTACATCATTATCCTTTGAAAGTTTCTCAAATTATAGGAATCACTACCGCTCCAAATTAGTGTTTATCTTGTATCCATTACGAGTTATAATGTTTCAGTTTCATTGAATGAGTGAAATATTGGATGCTCAAGCTCGAATTGTTACGTTTAGCTATTAATTTGAAATTTGGGATGTAAAATCATCGCTGTGCAAGTTTTTGACAATGTGGGCTGTGAAAATGATGATATTACTCGTTGATGAAGGTTACGGGGATGCTAAAGTAAACTTGATTATCAAAACATTCTCATTTGGATGTGATTGTTGACAGATCATCTCGGCAAGATGAACTGACAAGGTAATCTTGAACATCAACTAGACTTATGAATCAAAAACGCTGTAATAATCTCATCATGATGATTCTATGTGGTTATTTCCTAACGCTTCCCTGCCTTCTCTTTTTAGAGCGTCCGAAAAAGTCAACATGTCAGTCAATCACCCAAACAATGAGCTAAACTGCGATGCGATGGAATAAGTCAAATAAAATCAAAAAGCTGCATTAAACAAACGGAATGTGTTTCAATTTTCAAGGGAAGCCAATCATTATACAATGGTGGTATTGCTCTTAAATATTTCTATTTCAGATGTAGGTACGAGAGAAGATGGTGATTTTGTAAGGCTGAGTTGAATGGAAATTGCAGTTGGAGGTGAAGGACTGTTTCATGAATAAAATGGCAATTGAAGTGTTCTTGGACGAGTGCATACAATCTACATAATTCCATTACGTCAACTGAGTCACGAGCTCGTGTTCTTTATATGGGACTACAAGAATAAAAATATGATTTAATGAGCTTAGAAATTGTAACAAAAATGCATGTATGATTTATTGAAAAAACAAGATGACATGAGATCAGCTGCAATTCCTTGAGATTTTAAATACGCAGAACTGAGATCGTAAAATTGGTAGAGTTGGATCGTAAATGGGATGCAAAACGACGATATGAAACGAATATCATGAACTAGCCAAAATGCACGTCAAGTCAATGCACCTCATATTCATATCAACATAAAATTCACATGCTCAAAGTCAAGTCACGCCGCTGAGATCCCTTTGTTGGTCACCGCCAAGATGCATTTTTGTGTAATTATCATCTAATCTAATTTTCACTTAAAATTAGCAGGAAATTAAATGAAAGTGTTTTGGGCTCGTTCCTCTTGATTGAAAACTGCTTATTATCACATCAACCAAAGGCTCCGGTGTCAGATTCAGTTCTTATAAGAACTTGTGGGTGTGTTTCTTCAACAAACAAGCGGCATCAAAATAGATACACAATAACACAACTGTCCATGTCCATTCTTTTCAAAAGCTAAAACTTGACGTAAATTTTTTAACGTTGATAAATTAACAAAATTTCTCAGAAAAGTGACAAATTACATTTCAATCTTATTTTTTTCCTTGATGAGTTGACAGGACATATTTACAATTTATCATAAATTAGTCCACAAAATTCATTCAAACCCAGCCATTATAAACTTTGAGTGTGACAACTAAATATTCGATTACAACCGCGACATACCGCTTTCGAGCAGGTCTGTGAATTGATTTATTTTGAATATGCAACATTTACATTGGTTCAAGAGCACAGGGCGGACAATTCGTGATGTACTTTGTAGTGGTGGAGTAAACGGCTACTCTGTTACAACCAAAGGTTTGTGGCAACAATAAATTTTTAGGGAAACAATTCTATTATCACATTTGAATGCAAATATGCTTACTCACCAATAACCATTATGGTTTACGCTGATATGATGGTAGTAATCAAGATATGAAAATGAGATTTAGATTAGTTAGTCTCAGAAAAAATATGCTGGTTTGTGAAATATTGGTTTATGGTGTAAAATACATTTTGATTGTCTACCTACAATATTGTTGGGCACTAAAATAATTTATGACACAAGTCCAACCTATTTAATCGCTATTAGGGGTATACCTATAATATGCATGATGGTAGCACATAATATATTTATTACTAGGATATCTCTCTCAGGTGCGTAGCTATAAAAACCACCTTGATACAGTTCTCTGGCTTTTGAGGTCAATGATAGTTCTCTGGTTAAGAATATAAATCCCAACGCTATTTTCAACAGGAGTAGATCATCATCTTATAGAGAATTTTCACGCTGCTGGTGTACATTATTTAGTCAGCATCCACTTTTACTTATTACAAGTTCATGCCCATATGCTGCAGCAACTATAACGTTAAATTGTGCACAAATACTACTTTATTTATGCATGCCTGCATATTGTACGTACGACTTGTGCAGCTAAAAATCCTAAAGATAGTTTGCAAATTGCTGTACGGAAAATAACAGGTCGTGCAGTCAAAAACTGCTAATAAGTCTGCTAGATCACCCTGTCTGACGATGACCACAATATAAAGTACAGTTGCTTTAAAGTGTTCTTTTTATTTAAGCTTAAACTATTATGGCTTTCAAATGCCGTGTCATTTACTCACTCACAGTACACTAATCTAGTTTTAGCCGAACCACCCCAAATGAGCGTACTTAACGTCGTGTCATGTCAGTGAGCATTCTCGAACTAACTCGTCACAAGTTTTAGCTCCTTGAATCTTATTGTCAGAAAGGGAGTGAGTGAAAACGAGCCATTAGAAAACGAGATTCTCTCATCGTGTGAATGAATTTCATCTCTCAAATTAAAATCCCATCCCACCCCATTGTCAAATTCCACCGTTAATGGATGATGATACATACCTTGTACCTACATGGTAGGGTGCTTAGCATTTAATATCCTACTTTGATGGGGATTCCTCATTAAAACATTAAAATGACAATGTTTGGCCTAGAAAAATGAAGAAGATGAGAGTTGCAGAGTTCAAAGACTCTTGCTTTCAAGAAGCCATTACGTAAGAAACTGAAACTGAGCACAACAACAAGCTACTTTACTGGCTACAAAAAAATGACTAATATTAACTAAATCATTTTGAATATGCCAAAAACATTTCATGCTCAACAATTTCCCAAGCATTTATAACTGAACAATTTCATGCATGCTCATTAATGACAGGGAACCACACAACTACAACCAAACCACTTTAGCAAACGGACGGAATTAAAGGTATAGTATGCACCTGCTACCGAATAATAACCCAGCAGAGTAAAAAGTGATTGGTTTGTCACATTGTGGTAACTGGTTCCTCTAAAAAATTTATTAATCATATAATGCGAGTCAAACTGCTCATAACAATGTTTGATCATCGACTTTTAACTGTAATTCCCGTTTTACCTCCTTTCGATTTCATTCTCATCTTTGCCACAAATCGTTTAAGCTCCTCTCTTGTAGTGAAAATATAATCAGATAATGGGTTTGAGATGAGGATATACGGAAAGACAATGGAAATCAGGTTTTATAAGACAAAAGTTCAATGGAACCAGAAAATGTAAGAAAAAAAATGTCAATTTTTTCTTGTGCCAGACCGCCTCATCTGTTTTATCTGTGTTTTGCACGATGTCGATAGGAATCCCACAGGATCTGTTCCGAGCATGTAATAAAATGCATATTGTACGACGTAGATGGATACCTACCAATGTGCACGAAGTATTTTTTGTTTTAAGTTGTATCCGAGGCGGAATTACACCTTCAATACTGATGATGTAACAAGGGTAAAGTCGTAAGGAAATGAATATGTTACAGGTGAAGCAATAAAGAACTGTGATGATGAGGAGCAAGGTTCACCAGCTCGAGCTCTCTTTTTTTGTACGGAAAATGAAAAGGATGAGAGAGGATCGGACTTTTTTCACAAGTCACAGTTAGCACACAAACACCAAATGCTAATCAAATGGAAAACGGGAATGGCAGGATGAGATCTCTGAGATCCCTCCAGGGGATCCACTAAAGAATATAATGGGATGCAACAAGTGAATAAAATGACCAGAAGAAGAGCTCTCGGAGAGGTTGTATGCACAAGATTATAATGAATGATGCACCCTCAACAATAGAGATGTGCTGTACTGCTCAAGTTTTTACAACTTGAAGAACATTAAATACGCTCTACATACAGTTGTACTCCCAGCAATATAAAACGAAACCAATAAAAAGGGGGAAATAGTTTTCAGGACAAAAAAATCTATAGTGTCTATGTGAGAATTGATACATTCATGTAGTACGTGAGTTGAAACGAAATTTATATTCTATTGTTTTATGGAATTTCAAACCCCGATGGTGTGTTTACCCTTCCGCACTCGAGGAGGGTGGAAGAGGTAAAAATTTGTATGGATTTGTGGTGAATGCGAATGGATTCATTGCAATACGTAAAAAATAGCTGGTTTTAAATGCTTTTACAAATTTTTTCATGATGAAAACAATGTGTATAAAACGTAGATACACAATAAGAGTGCATTGTAAAGTACTATTTCTATCAATTAAATTCCACTGTTTTTCATATACTATCGTATACAGCTTTAGTTTTAAATGTCCCTGACTAAATGCCACATTCCCAGATTCATACGATTTTAATTAATGATAAATTCATCTTATTGTGGATGCACCAAAAACGGAATGGTTGCAACAGAAGGAGAACATGTTATAATATGATATAATGGCTGATTCAGTACGCCAGATTGCAATACAACTGCGAGCTAGCTGATAAACCTACAGAAATGGTCAATAATTGCCCAGCTTACATCATAGTTTTCATGTTTCTTGATTGCTACTGACTCACTGCGGTTTGTTTTGTTAAGTTAACTATGAAAACCCAAGGAGTTCCTTACGCATCAAACACATTAATGTCCAACCTTATAGGTAGGTACACACGTGTAGTTTATGCCGTTCATTTGCCACCTGTCATACTTGCAGAATGAGTTTGTGATTGACAGGTCAATCAAACATGCATCGCATTGCATTAGCAACGTCTTCCGGAAGCTGGTACACAAGAGAAAGATAAAAACATTTTATTTAATTACATTAGTTGCCTCCATTTCATTCATAAACTGACAAACCAGCTCTAAACTTTTGCAACTTCATTAAGACAAGCGGAACGTTGTAGCTATTGAACTAAATCAATCTAAAGACGCAATAATATTCTGAATGTAGTTGACTACATAATGAACCCATCAATCTGTTATTGACTGCAGAATTTATTCAAATAAAGATGTTTTAACGCAATAAGCGACGGTGCGGAATTGCTGTAGTTGCATAATTGTTGTAAACAAGCTGCAAGAGTTTGAATGAATGATGAACAAAGTTTTAAAATTAAAGTGAACCCATAAAATCCATCACAAGTGACTGAAAGATATTAGAAATGTCATCATACATCATATACGGCGTATATGAATGTTTCATGAGCATTTGAATGACATTTACATGGCACATTATTGCAAAATATCTAATTCTCTTAGTTTATGGTCATGGGTAAAAAAGCTTGCTCTGCAAATTTCGACAGACACATGCAGGGCAGAGGCGGCACTGACACCTTTGACCTGTATTAAGTGATAATTGTCTAGTAATAATTAATTACACACGTGATGTTACACATTTGTAGAGCAAAATTTAGGTGTTTCTGTTTTGAAAAATGGTCAAATGTTGCAAATTATGGAAATGTTTTAGTTGCACGCCTTCAAAGTAACTACTCTTTGTTTAAAAATTTTATGAATTAGTAGATTAGTCTAGCTTGTCCACTACATAAATCATAATGTTTGAAAAATGTTGAAAAATCGAATTCACGGGCGAAGAGATGTTTCTTGTATGAATAAACTCGAACCGATGACCTGGACACCGGAAGTAAATATGTATTCACCAATCCCCATAATAAAGACATTAAACGTTTCTTCACTTTAGCTGTCAGTTAGCATAAGACAGGTTTACTTTGAAAATGACACTGCATGCATCCAGTATCCCCCATACGAAACCAATTATTACTTTTTGGCCCGTTTGCGTTCTTCGGATTTGACGTCCCAATTAAAAATTTGAGTTATCCGTTACCCTATGCGGATGGGCACTCGGAACTTCCTACTCATTTTGCAAGAAATATATTCTTTCTGTATCCTTAAATTCTCTTTTATACCTATCTTCATATGTGGCAGTGACTTGGCATAAAAAATGCATGCAAAAAGGAATGTTACGCACGCTCTCCGTTTTCATACACGGGGATTCACAGGGGTCTATCGGAAAGTCATGCTTCGTTCCGTTCCTCAATCATAATAAATAAATACACTGACAATCTGTTTGAATAGATAATGCCGAAGCTTCAACTCTAGTCTAGTCTATCTTTGTAGCTAATATGAAGCATTTTCTATGAGAAATAATGATTTTTCCTCCTGATCAAATAACGGATGAGATTCAATAAAATCATTGATCTCCATCAACGATTTGACAGGGAGGTCAATGGCACTTAACCATGAGAATGCTTCACAACAGCTGCACAAAGATGCTAAAAGAAGGCAGAGACAAAATTATCCTACCTATCTATATCTGCATAAAGCAAGCTTAGTAAAAACTGTACCACATCGTGCCTAACCTACCTTTGACTTTGAGTTTGCATAATAATATCATGTGTGTACGGAAATAAAATCATAAACTATATCTGTGAGTAAATCAAAATATGATGTCATACACAAAACCTCCATTCCACTCCACTTACTAAAACACCGTGCTCTGAACTGCACGAGGAGGATTACCGTGAGCATTGACAATGAGCTCAATCCTGTCTTCTTTTATCAAAAGATACACTTCATTAAAAATGTAAGCCGGGCATATTCTTGTGAAAGTCTACCACAGCTTTTGTAAACACCATAAATATTTAATCAAAGAAATAATTATACAATGTAGCATAATTACCATGCGGCCAACTATACAATTTGAGGATTCCTTTGAGATGCCTCATCATCTGCTTTCATTTCTAATGAGTTGACAATTACAACATTTAACCGTTTCTCTTTTTTTCAAGGTTTTAAGAAGAAAAAATGAAATTTAAAAACCGCAAAAATACAAAACGTTATCCATTAAATGGTAACTACACTTTAGATTCCGGAAGACAAGTCATAGTAAATGTAATTGCTCATTATATTTGAACTTTAACATGATCATATCACTCCAAAAATTAATTTTAACTACAAGTTTTGAGATTACGGGATGCTGGGATAATGTACGTAAAACAAGAAATATTGCGTTGAACAAAGTGCATCAATCTTTTCAGCGTTTATGTAAGAACAAGAGCGCATCACACACCCTGAGGATAGCGGAGAGCCAACAAGATTTTGAAAACGAGTCAAGATTTCTCTACAACCTCATGTAGATCATGTTTCAACGAGTAATTTATTCTAAATTATATTGTTGCTCAGTTAAATTATCTTTTTATTTTCATCAATGATGCATGCATAATCATAACATGCTGATACTGTTATGCTGCTGCAAACCCAATGATAAATACTTTATCTATATAGTTGAGAGTTGAAATAGATTATATTTTCCTCGTACAAAATTTTAGAGTTGAGAGCAGCAAGGTATAAACACAATTGACGATTTGTCTCTTTTTTTCAAAAGAGTTCATCAATCATACACTCTTGTACATGCATACATAATCTAATTAAGTGCAGCAGTAGCGTAACACTGGGAAGGAAATATTACAAGATTGGATTGCTTTGGACTTTCCCTTTCAACGCCAATGTGGCAGCAGAGGAATTGAGCTGTTATTGTTGGTTTGAAGCTTTAAAATATTAGTCAGACAATTGATTCAAAGGAAAATTACTGTGTTCAATTCATAACCGTACGATTGATGCATGAAGTAAGTGCTGGTTAGGTCACCTCAACTTAATAAAGCGCTCGTTGGCTTTGTGATGCAAAAGATTTTTAGACGAGGGGCTCAATCTTATTCATTTCCATGTGTCAATGTGACTATAGATAGAATGGATGCTTCAATTCCTTCAGTTTGCAAATTAAGAGCTAATGTTAGGAATTAGAGTGGCAAATTGATTCAGTTCATGTTGTTAATGATCTGCGCTTTTGTTAGAGATCGGAAGTAAGATTGTGATCGAGATGTGGGAATTTCCTTTTTTAAATCGGGACTGGAATAAATTACGACATGACTTGTTTTGAATCGACTAGGTTGAGATTATGAAATGCTGTGATTTTATTGCAAATGATGTGAAATGAAAGAGAAATCTGATTAAATGCAGTTATCTTTGGTGAATTTATTTTCAATGCAGTTTGCACATTCAATGACTACAATAATATATGTAATATTAGGCATTTTACAGAGATATAATTTGAAGGTAATGTTGTTGCTGCCACTATCGAAAACATGGCGCACACCTTGACATGGAGAAGTATTACCAACAAAAACTTTCCGAATAATAAGCTATATAAACAGTACCAGTAGCTATGCATCTCATAGTTTGATATATTTGTTAAATTGAACTTTGCGAAATACACTGTAATTAAACATCTATCTATATCAACATTGTACTTAACATTTGCGAAAATAAAGTGGTAGAGGCTGACATTTTAGCCCGAAGACTGGAAAATCCTAAACATTTGATATTTCTGCTCTCTCCTCCTTAATAGTCTGGATTCACATTATATTCAGTCACAAAAAGAGTCATAAGTATTTAAAGGACTAACTTTAATTTTTACGTTTTGATAGCTATAATGGTTTTTTATATAAGAATTACACTGAAATCTAGTGTGGATTAAGCGCAGCATGTATGAAACTTTTACACATAATAGTTTTAAATATGATTTAATAGTTTTTCTAAAACTAGGGAAGAGAAACGTTATGATTTTATCTTGATACCAATAATTCAATAGCTTTGATTTTATATACCGTACCAGAAATATTCAAAGTCTGATAATCTATTGTCACATATTTATACTAATCCCAGTTTTTATGTACAAAAAACTATCCTATTTGATTAGATTTTTTTAGTAAACCATAACAGCGGTCTAGCATCTTTGATAACTAATTACATTTGGGTTTAGCACTCCATTAATACCCATATTGTAGTGAGTAAATGCGTTCATGAGTAAATGATACGAATTTTTATTACAAAAAATCGAACTACATTAAAATCAAACTGGAGAAAATGAAATGTTTCCTTTTTTAAGCGTATGCCGATCAAAAACAGTTAATTTTTTCATGAAACAAGCACACTAGACGTTTTCCTCAATTTTTTTGGATGAGATACATAAGTGCATATTATATGTGTGTATAATGTTCCCAGGACGTTTGATTCTCTTTAAAAACTTTTGATTGGATCATGAAAAATACGTGAGATCTGAAAATTGTATAGTCCATATATATTTTACAAGTACAAGTCAATACAATATGTATGTATTTATGTAGGTTAATTAAAATGGCTGTAGTTGGATAATTCGGACACTTAATAATTAGATAGCAGGCCCTACAAACTTTTGCTAGCGACTTCTGAAAATAGTGCAATTCAGAGGTTTCCCGTTTTAACCGCTACACAATAAAATTTACCCGATTAATTAATTCTACAGAACTTTTTTTATAAAATCTTAAAAATAATCTAGTTGTAAAATGAACACCATAACATTTAGCACATCAAAACATATTTCCTGGACTGATCAATGTAAGTAAGTACTTATAAGCGCTATCTACATGCTTTCATATTCATGATTTCAAATCTTTGGTCAACTTGCTGTTCCCTTAACCGACTCACTGTGCAATCGTGCTTTAAGGTAGATAGTTTTAATTTATTTACACAAATATTTTCAAACCTGTTAGTTACATAATAATACTCTAGTCTGGCTATATTCAAAGAATTATTTATTAATCTATTGGATAATGGAAAAACGATGATGTAACGTAAGTCTTATATTTAGGCTGCTCTGAGGAAGAAACCATTGAAGAAATTACACGGATATCACGTAAAATCCCTATTTATCTTCCGAACAGTCGAAGAAAAATGAGGGTAGATAATTAATTACGATTCACACGTCGTGATTTTTGCAAACTATCCAGTACATTAGGTACGTCAACACATTGATGCGATTATAAGTCACAAATATATTTTACGCTTTTACAAATTATTTCAAACTTGCACAGATGGAATTCTAGTCCGCAGAAATTCGAATCGCTAATGTCAAAATGTAACACTAGTAGCGATAAAACTATCATTAATATAAAATTTTACAACTTATAACTATAAATATATGATATCAACACACAAAATACAAGATGAACAACACTGATGCTTGTAGAATTATACATGCTGTAAATCTCTCAATAAATATAACGTTCAACACTGGAATCTGTACAATATACATTTTATCAAGTTTTTGTTGAATTACATAAAGTTTACATTACAAAAGAATGAAGATGAGAAGTATATAGGTTGACTGAAAGAGATGCAATGAAATGTAGCTTGCCGGTGTCGGTGAAAGGGTTGTTGAGTAACGAAAACTTTCCCTACGCTACTTCCAAAAAAATATTGAGACGGACGCGAGAAATTTTCATTCCAGGGGCATACCGGCAAATGAATGGGATCCTCTGACGCTCCAGCATTTCAATAAGAATCCTCGAAAATATTAGACTACTGCTGCTGGATCAAAAGTTGCTCCAACTCGTCGGCAGATCTCAGAAGAAATGCTGCAGATTCTCTGTAGCCAGTTATGAGTTGGCGAACCGTAGCGAGCTCCGTGGGATTCAGCTTGTGGGTGAGTAACGGCTTTGACTTCATGCTCAAGTCAGTCGGCCCGGCATCTCCTATTTGAACAAGAAACAAAACCGATTGACAATGTTTACATTAGCCACTCAAGTATCAAATTTTTCATCAAAAAACTATCTGCTTCTGCAGCAGTGTCTACACACGCATCCAAGCAAAGTGCTTTTAAAGTATAGTCATGCAAGCGGAGAGAAAGTGAAATGAGAAATGTTTCCACCACCAAAACATAAAAACAGAAGCCGTTTAACGTTTCCACACTATTAAATTTGTCAAACAATGAAACAGTCATCCATCTGATTCATGCCCGTGCTTTTCCCAGAAAGTGAGTGAGAGACGAAGGAAGGGAAAGAGGGAGAGAGGTGACAGAAATTTTATAAACGATGCACATATTTCAAACTCTGTATACCCGAGCAAAGGGAAAGAGCGACAACATGCATAATTCAAAAGCTATATGCGATATTGTTGATGCACTTATTGTCACAACTCATGAAAAAAACTTCAATCATCCTTCCGTGTCTTTGAGTAGAGCCGTGCTCCGGGAAAACAAGTTTCAACATCGATTTTGTACCGCACACATAAATACATACATCCATAATATGATGATCATGGTCGTCATCATGATTACCACACTTTCTTTTCATAGTAATAATGTAATGTGGGATAATAAATAAATTTGATATGTTTCGCTCCTACTTTTCACTTCCATTTTTCCATACATAGTCTATCTACCATGAAGTTTTGAGAGATGGTGACAAAGTTGGAGGAATGACAAATGCACATAACTGCAAATAACACACAACAGCAGTATCTCTTCCTACGTTGTGTATACACATCCCGAAATATTTATGAGCATATTATCAAGATCATGGAATGGAGGGAAGTGCACAAAGCGAAAAAGAAGAGGAACGGCTCATGTAATGTGTCATAGAATGGCAATAATGTGGTGATAGATATAGTAATAAGTGTGAGGAGAGGAGGAGGAGGTCCTCCACTTTTTTGGATTATGAGACAGATTATTAGGATATCTTCACTATTATTGTCACCATTATATCATTTTCAATAGTCACATTCCCATAAAGTTGTAAAAAGTGGAGGAGAGCGTGTAACAGTAATAACACTCATGGTGTAGTATGATCTGTACTCGTTCCCTCGATGATGCTGAATGGAATATTATAGGAGATCCACATGATCACCATTTTCATTACAAAAAGCAGACATTTTTATACCACGGTGGATCCTAAAAAGTAGTAAAACGACAGCATGGCACCATCCTTTCCTATGTTATAATGCACGAATGTTTTGGGGGCAATAAGAAACATCATTTCGTTTCACCATCCAGATCATCATCATTATACTCAAGAAAATCCAACAGTTTTTATAATTATTACATGTTCCTTAGTCGTCGAGTATGACTTGCATTCGTGGTCACATTTACCCTCTGCTTTCCGTTCAAAAATGAGCTTGTTGGAGGTGTCAGTGTTATTTTCAATCTGTGTAAGCAGTAGCCACTTTAATGTAGGAGATGAAACGTTGCAGAGTGTGTGAAAGGAAAAGAAAGCCACACCAAAAGGATTGTATATTGTCAAGCATTACCCCAAGTGAAAGTCGTTAAACTTGTTGTGGACCGCGTCGTTTTTTACACAAACCTTAACAGGTATATATATGTGTGCCATTTGGTTTCGTGGAAATATTCCCACGGGCCAAATTTTCAAGACAGGGCAATCGCTTCCATTCAAATAGCAAGTAAATAACCTCTCCGATGAGGTAAGCCATACATAAAACCTCTGTTGGTTCTGGTTGTAGGAAGGGTAAGACTGGTTGTTTGCCACAGAATAATGACCTTACTTTACTCCAGTCATTACGACTGCTTGTATAAAATGGCAGTGAAAGATTTCCTGCAAGATGTACGATGAAATGCAGACTACTTCATAAAACTCCATCAGTTGCAGGTTCCACGAGTCTCGTTTAGGATAAAAAAGGGACTAAGTGGAGGGTGGTTGTTTTGGGGCTGCTGAAGGCAAACTACATACACTTTGTGCATGTATGAACGAATTGACTACATATATTTTCGTTTGATATATTTTCTCCCACTAAACTCGCATAATGCATGTTTATCACTTTAAGTTGCTCCCTTTTTATTTCTCATATACTTTTTCAAATATCTAGCACAGTAAGTAAGTTGGTTCATGTTCGTGCATAGCTGGAAAAAAAGTAGACCCTGAGACATTTCATTATGTTCCTCCTTGTGCACCCATTACTTTCCTTTCTATCTAGTGGCATATTCTCAACTCTCCACATTGCTCCACAAAATCCCACAAGGTTAGTTCTTTATGGAGTGCCTCATGTTATTTTATATTACACAGATTCTTCGTCAATCTCCCAACTCCAGCTTTCTTCACTTCCTGTACTTTCTTCAAAAACTACAGCAAATTCTCTGCAATTTGCAAACAACCAACCATTCTGAAGCCCTTTTGGTGTTTCTCGACCTCCAAAACAGTTAAGGAAGCAGCTATATTATAAATAAGTATTCATTTTCTAGATACATTTGACAGAAGAGCTAAAGTCGTACACGATTCGTTGTACGGCTTCCTTTGTACCATTGCTCGTTTTCTCCATACCTCTTACTTTCCCCTTCATCACATTATTGCCCAGCTGGATATAAATGGAGGAACGAAACAAAAACAGGAAAAAGAAAGAAAAGGAAAAATGAGGCAACGGCAGCATACGAGCAGACCGGTTGGTTATTTTCAGTCATTGCAGGGGTATAGCTACTATAACAATTCTTATAAAACTCTCAGAAAGATGGGAAAACAGAGAAAAACAAGGAAGAAATACATGCACACATTCTTTTCTCGTTGCAACAAAGTGGAATATTGACTAAAGCAGCAGTCACCCATTCAGCGGTCTTGCTGCTGTATCTCTCTGGTATAAAAAGCTCTAGCGAGTTCCTAATATCTTTCCATCTGGTGAAAATTCAGAGTGTTTTTTATTCTCTAGCTTATACGGAGCATTTTAAGTGAAGAAGAGCACATATATACATGTATTATAGACATGGGCAACGGGTAGCAAACATACTTTCCCTCATCTGCCTCGTTCTGGTTCTCCGATAAAAAAAGAGTTCTTTTTGCCACCACTCCCCCACTTCTCGTTTCTTAAGCTCAGTTTGTTTTATTTTCTGTTGAACACACCACATCATTCTAAAGCAGAACGTGAACGCTCGCTCGACTCTCAGTCCCTACCCAAATGGAAGTGAGCTAGGCAAATATACATGTCTTCTAAGAACGGAGAAAAATGAGCTCATGCTCCGCTCTGCTTACATTTCCTCTCACAAAAACTACGGAGTAACTACATAAGTAAAGAGCCTGAAAAATTTCCAAGGCGGAAAGGTAAATTACTACGAGCTAAAGAAGGGGAGCAGTGGATGTTTGCTTTCCCCAAGAATAACAAGAATCTGAGTAGACGGACGAAATGTTGAGGAGAAGGTTAGCTTTTGAAAGTGGAAGGAAATTTTCCGTTGAGCAAATCCTCAAAAGTAAAAGCATTATTATTATGGTGGCCAGGGAAAAAAGTTTGTTACTCCGGAACATGGCTTCAAACACGTATACTAAAAAAAGGACACAAACTCGTTACATTGCACTGGCGTCCTTCTATAATGTTCCATTTGGTGGAAGCCATATTACTCTATATGTGTTTTTTGGTGCATTGTGGATGATGCTTTTGTTCAACTGTAATTTCGTAGCGGTTTATTTCCTTGTGGTGCACAACACAGCAACAAAAGCTTGCATGCATGTAAAGCGAATTTTACGAGACCATCACATAAAAAGGAATGTGGTGTAAAATTACCATTCGTAACGGGCAGCGGAGACACATTATGGGGAAAGCTGGATGTTCCTCCACGGCTGCAGCTGCAGCCACGGCGGCCGCCGACGCCGGTGGAAACAAAGATGGAAAAGGTGCTGTTCGAGGGAATGGTTGACCAAAGTTTGGTCTGTACATTGACATACTCGGCACTCCATTTCCATTGAGTGTTCGACTGGGAGCCAAAAAGAGAAGATTCATTATGATTTTGAGTCAGTAATTGAAACATCTGTTTAATTTGGAAGAGAACACACATATTTCTTATTTTATTCACTCTAAATTAGTGTAATTAAGGACCTGTAGTCAACCAACGGACTCCGCTCTAAAGACTTGTTGGCAGAGTTGACAGAGGACGGATGTTGGCCCAAAACATTATCCACACTGGAAGTAACCGAAGATGCGGCCCCATTAAGACTGAGATTAAGATTTTGATTGTTCATTCCATCCGAGGGAAGTCCAGGAGATGACGAGCTAACTGATGTAGTGTTTGCAGCAACAGCGGCAATAGTTGCCACTGCAGATGAAAGGGAATGGGCTGCTGGTGGGGCAGGTGGAGACGATTTACTACTCTTTTCCGGTGTTGAATCTCCGGTTGAATTAGCGCTGTGAATCCCATTCTCTTTGCTCCCTCTGCTTTCACCCTGTTTGAAGAAGAAGGGAAAGCAAAAATGCAATTGAATCAGGTACCAAGAAAAATCTCGAGAATCGATTGAGCGTATGTTGTTAAGTGAAAGTAGACTTTTGTGGACTGCTCATTCGAGCCAAGATTTAGAATGAAAAATAGCTGTCAATACAATAAAAAAGGGAATGGAATGTGCGCTCAACCATGATACCAAAATGGTACAACAATCGACTCGCTGAAACGACTCAACATGAGTGTACAGCTGTTCCTTTACGGCGAAACCGCACAGCCTTTCTTGTCCGTAAATAAGGAGCAGGGAAGATAGAGAAAGTTGGAAAAAGAAATAAATATAGACTTACAAGGGGCATTGGAAGGGGTTGGCTAACAGGTTCCAAGCCCATTCTCATTCTTTTCGCATTCTGACTTTCGTTCTCACATGCTTGCGCCAGGATCTGTTCCGCTTGCACTGATGTCAGATGGGCTGGTGTTGGCCGTGACTAAATTATTCCAAGACAAAAAGAGCAAATATAAACAGAAATGAAGCTATATAGGTATTACACCTCACATTATTTATTTTAGGAGGTGGAAGCATGCATTCCACGCTACTACTCCACAACGACATGAACAATCGATCATAATACGCTAGAGTTACTCGTTCGGTCAATTTCCTTAATTGACTGAGCTGCCAGCCACCGCTCTCCTTTCTCTCAAGGCTGATTCAGATTTTTAATTCAGGTACACAACGTTAGAGACAGGTGGTTCAGTATGATAATTGTAGCCAGAAAATTGGCTGCTTTTATGGTCCCAATCTCTATTTTCGGTGGGAGATTATTTTAGGAGTAGCAATAATTTCGTGAATATCAATACGCCCCATAACCCTGCTCTCTGAGTTGGTATGTCACAACTCTCTTCTAAAATGGATGCCATTGGGTCTCGAGTTACTTTCATGAATTAGATTTGAGTGGATGTAGTTGCCAGATACTCATTTTACGTAAGCCCTTTGGTGAGCATGATTACAGCAGAACGTCTCATTGAACTTTAAACCATGCATTGAGCTTAGGTTGCATCTATTGTGAAATTTCACAGTGAATACTTAGCCTCCTAATATTAACTCTGAGGAAAGGGCTGCGTGGGTAGATCCGTGAACTAGTTTCCAGCTCTTGTTGAAGCCTTCCACAATTTTTACGATGCGATGGACCAAGAGCAAACGGAGTAGTAGTGTAATCAGAGGAAGTGCTAGCTGCTCTACGTGCAACTCAAAGCACAAATACACACGCCCAAGACTGAGTCTGGGAAGGCGATTTTACTCCCGTTTTATAGCTTTGGCTATGTGTTCCCTCGCCCAGCTCATTCTCCACACTTTAAACTCATAGCGATTCAATTCCCTATCAGTGTTATGAGAGAAAAGAGAGACGGATCCACAGAGGAAATTATCTCCGCTTCTCAAAAACCTTTCTCACCAAACTACTATGCTGAGACAATATGACTTTTTCCTGGTGGTAGTAACCATTACAGAGTTGAAATAATCCCACCGTCAGAGAGAAAGTGAGTTGAACTGATCCATTCACTCCCTTTTCTCTCTAGATTACAGTTAACAGAGCTGTGTGTAAGGCTTGGTAATTGCTACCGTAGAACTGGGATAAAAGGTGCGGATATTTTGCATGAGATAATGGAGCTACAACAACAAAAAGATCTAAGCCGAGTCCTAAAATTCTTGTAATCTTGCTGTAGCCTAAGCTCACCGAGTCATAGTGCGCTTTATTCATTTCTCCACTCATTCTCTCTCTCTCTCTCTTTTGGAGGCTGGCACCTTCAGGCAAAAGTTGTTCACGAATAGCTTTATCAGTAATCTTCAAACTCTGCCGACTCTCGCTATATTCCAGCAAATTTCAAACCTATTAGTGAATCGATCACCACCCCAGTGAAGCAATCATGAGGATACCATGCTGTACGCACATACGAGATTATGCTCAATACCCAGTGCAATCATGTGAGAAAAAGTGAGCAAGAGACGGAACGAGTCAGCCAACAACAATCGGGTTAGTTTTTACGACCAATGCAAGTACAGATTCTGCATAACTCCCTTATCATTATGAGTGGAGTTCCACTCGAGTTTCAACGTTTCCATTTACTAAAGAATTGACGTAACTTGTAATATCATCAAGACTTTCGCGTTAATCTATCATTTATCAAAATTCTAAGGAAAAATTAATAAACGTTTAGTGGCGTTTTGCCTTTACAAATACAAACTTGCAAGTTCAATGAAGACAGTTTGACATGTTACGTATGCAAAAGGCAATGACATTCAAGGCAATTTTGAGGATAGAGGTGTGTCACCACCCCACTGGTATAATCATAACCTGACATTGTTCTACTTCAAGTAAAAGAGAGGATGGAAAAGACATTAGTTTCTCAAACGAAAGGAGCAACAGTGGTGGTAAATGAAATTCCCTTAGGAACTCCCTTATGTGATTTAAACTTTTTGGGGCACACAGTCTCACTCCTCCATGAAAATAAATGGAGAAAAAAGAAGGAACGGAAACTAAAGAATGGGTAATGTATGGCTTTATTTGAGAAAATCATGGGATGGTGTGTAAAGCCGAAAATCCTGTGAACAACAAATGTACCATTAGCAGTAAACTAAATACAGAAGGAAAGCAAGTGGAAACAAACGGATTCGTAATCTTGGATTCCAGACAGCAGGATTTATTTTTGCAAGATGGTCAACCCCAGCTCAATAAATCCTTCCTTGTTGCTTTCTTTCTTGAACATGCAACTTGGTTTCTTGCTACTGCTTTCTACTTTACTGCTGCCAGCAGTGCCCCTCTGCTAAACCACAACACACTGCTTCAGTACTTCTGGTTGGGAGCTACTATTCTTTTAGTCAAAATGTATTTTTTTAACGGAAGACTCCACGGCTGACAAAAGGCCGGGGAAGAAACGGATGCATAACTCATGTGGCATGAATATGATGACAGAGGAAGAGGGAAACCAAACAGGAAAAAACAGTATTGGTCTCTAACATGTTGGTTTAGTCAACAAAATGAAGTCAACTACTACTTTGAGACCGGCTGGGACTACTTTTTCATGTGCCGGGTTTCTCCGTTGGAAAACTCTAATTTTGAATGCTAGTCGGCGTACCGAAAACCGATGAGGTATTCAATTTTGTAACAAATCATAACATGTCGTGTCTGTAAACTGGTCAATACCGAAGCGAACGTGAAGTGATGACAGTATTATCTTGGAATATATTCATTTTTATGCGCTCAAGTTTTGTTTGCTTGTTGTGGATGTCGCTATATAATTCATTTCATAAGAAACTAAATTTATTATTGAATAGGTTTGCATTTAAACGGGATCATGAAATCAATTTAGTCAATAATGTAACTTCATGTGGAAATCGAAAACAAAACTTTTTCACAAAATAGCCACTTTGGCTAGAGAAGCCTTAGAATATTAGTATCAAAGTACATACCGATTCCCATCCACCAGTGTCTCGAGAGCGCTTATTCCTTCGACAGGATTTGAGGTAAGTCCTGATCCTTTTCCGAGCCCTTTCCGCAAACTCTGGGAACTGGCGTGTGCAAGAGTCGATAATGGCCTGAATTTTTTCCTTGGGTTGTTTGGAAATGGGAACCATTCGGTCCAAATTCTCATCAACAAACAGCCTTACAAACATCTGAAAATGGGGAAAAATCAGGCATTAATTCATGTTATTGTGACATTCCATCGTTGGTTGTCAAAAGTACTGCATACTTGCTAAGCAGTAGTTCATTTAATTTATACTGTTTCTTTAAGATAAGAATATGCAGATTCGCAATATGAAGAATTGGGTTCGACCTACTAAATACATGAAATTATAACTTTAAAAGAAAATATTACAAAGACGTTGAAATACAAGTTATTGTGAAAACAAGAGAAGATCTTTAACTTTTTGTTATTGTCTTGAAGAAACACTTGTTTCTCTACTTATCATTTCGGAAGTAATTGATTGTTGAGCGTATAGGCTGCAGGTATAATTAAGACGAGGTGGTTCTCTAATGAACCCGCTCATTGATATAAGAAACCCTTGACTACTTAACCACAACCATCAGCCGTAGTTCACGCCTCACATCCGTTCCCATTTTTACATACAACCGCAAGAGTCAGTGCGTCTTTTGTCATAGTCCTTTGACGCTAAAACACAAGACACATTACTTTCTTTCATGACTGTACTTCAAGCGAGCCTAAACTTTTATAAGCTTTCATGTTTTCTCTCTCTCCTTTCCTTGGAATCAAGCTCCGTCGTCCGTGCAAGCGGCAGCAGCAGAACAACACAGCTGCGACAGCAGCACTACAATGAGGACCAGTATTCTCTTCCTTTGTTCCCTTTCATGCCACTTTTACTTTTCCTGCTGTTTGCCTCGTTTATACTTTCCCCTCTCTTTTGTTCGCCCTACACCCAAAACTAGTATTTTATAGCTGGCCACAGATATTCATGCATTGATACAAAATCATGACATTTTCACAAGGAAACTACGATGGGGGTACTCCTACCCGATGGAGGAATGCTCTAGACATGGCACAAACAACCTCCTTTCATAACAAGGAAAATGCATTGCATTAGTTACAAAAACCATATATGTATATGGTTTACAACTCCAGCTGCTTCTAAAATAAAAAGGGAAGACTGTGAGTGCTCTGTTCAACTTTTTTTCTGGGTTCCAACTGGCAAACCAGCAAACCTCATGCCATTCCAAAAAAATACAGTGGTAATTTTGTTGGGGGTACGTAGTAGAGATACAGATAGATTCATACTTTTATATGTATAGGAATCCGGTGTTTCACTTAGAAAAGAAGAGCTTATGCAGGAGTGGCAACAGTAACACTACAAACAAAGCTGGTGGCAAACGGAGAAAGAAAGAGCGAGAGAAGGAAAAGGCTTTACCTCCAGCTTTTCTCGAATTTCTATAAGTACAAAAGCATTCCCTATGTATATACCTCAACTAATGATGAAGGAAGAAAACTCAAGACCAAAAGTACAAGGGAACAAACAGCGAGCATTATATTCGCTATTCTCAGAATTTTTCTTGGGGAGAACAGCAGGAAAAAAGGAACATTTGTGTGTAGATGCTTTTTGTATATTTCACAGGAAAAGAACAGTTGGCTTACATGACTGGGTCTACGCTACAAAAATCCAGATTGCCAGGTTTCATGGCACACTCTCCTTTTTTGCCTTTTCTACCATTTCGGGTTTATGGTTAGTGTGTGCATTCTGTGAGAGTAGATACTTAAA
This sequence comes from Orchesella cincta, assembly GCA_001718145.1. NCBI lineage: Eukaryota > Metazoa > Arthropoda > Collembola > Entomobryomorpha > Orchesellidae > Orchesella > Orchesella cincta. The sequence continues at coordinate 33,395 of LJIJ01000698.1, read as the reverse complement.
ACGCGGAGGACGATGAAACCTTACTATGGCTTTGCACAGCCACTTTAGCTCTTTCTGTCTCATTCCGCTTTTTCATAGCGTGGCTCCTTTCTTTTTGGGTTGTTATCATCAGGAAACTAAAAAATAGACCTAGTCAGTTGTACACGGTTCCACAACCGGTATCAAACCCGAATTTTGTTAGAGACCTTCTCACAACGTACAGTCACAGTCAAGACACTTCACGGCATGGGAAAGGGGAGAAAATAAGTTGGAAAGCTAGTCTCTCTCTCGCTCACAAAACTTTTGGGGAAATGGGGAAAGATCTTATGACAAAAAGTAAAAGTAGTACATGACGACAAGTACGTTGATGCTGCTGAATCGAGTCGTACCCCACTCACCGTTTATTTGAGCGTAGATAGAAGCATCACAACTGCAAGTAGAATGCTTTCATACTCTTCAATAAAACCATTTATATATGATATACCAAAAGATATTGTTATGAACGGGGATGGATTATGGATATGGATGTAAATGTATAATATTACGACAAGGAGAATACAACGCATTCAACACCAGTAGCAATGCTAGTAACCCAAAATGTCTGTAATCTCTCCCGTTCCTCTCTTGCTTTTTGGTAGTGCTGCTGCTATCAGACCGGGGGAATTTATCTTGTACAGCAAAAAAGATTCGAGGCGCCCAAGCCTAGCTAAGTATTGGTTTGCTGGTGTTTCAAAAAAAAGTTTCCTTGAGAAAGTGGGAAGGAAAATCGGTGAGTACGTACGACGACAAGAAAATAAGCAAGCGAAGCCTTTCTAATGTCAGGGAAAGAAAGCTTTTACTAGTAGCTTGCCAACCCTAATCCATCCATATTCTTAACATGACGTGAGACAAGGTCTAAAAATAAGGGAGCGAGTGAGCACCAAATCCACTGAAAACTGAAAAGGAGTGAAAAGTGAATGAGGCACTAACTATAAAAGACTAGAGGTATATAGCTGGCTCTGCTTCCCTTGAAAATTCTTATATAGAAAGTCTCCAAGTTTCATGATGAAAGTATGTATGACAGATCATTGGAGAGACACCCATGCAGCCAAACAACTGGTTCCAACTTGTAAAGTCATTATGAGCAAGACCAAAAAGAGAGAAAGTCTGGTGAAAGCTGCCACCACTCTCACAACCATAAGATTTGACATGGAACTACCGCTTTATCACATACTCTCTTATGATCATATGGGCGAGAGCTGTACAAGCTTTGTTGTCTACGTGAGTGCACTTTCAAATGCAGCCATGTATTCTTTTCACCAAACGTGCTCCACACAAACTTCACTTACGTTAAATGCTTTGAGGCGCTCAGGATCATATTGGTGAGTGTCCATCTTATCCTCCGAGTCATCGTCATCATCATCCTCATCCTCTTTATTTCCATTTGAAGAAGTTTCATCTTGAATTACTTCGTGATTTGCTCCACCAAGTGACAAAGGACTCTGAAACAATATGAAGCGGAACGAGTTAGACAAATCAAAAATAGTTTAGTTAGTGGAAAATTTTTAATGGGTCGAGGGTCGCAGTGAGTGCTCTCCGTATTCCGGTGACATGTTGAGTAGAAAATGGATGGGTGTATTTTATGTTCCTAAGCCACTTTCACGGTTAAAAGTTGTGGTGTTCTCTGACTGGATAAATATGGTAGGTTTACGTATATTCATAAGGAACTTCCTCTTTACCTCAATTCAATAACAGTACGTCAGACTTATTTATGAGCCCTTCACCAAGAAAATCCTTGGAAATAATTTTCAAAAAATACCTCACACGCTTTCACCTGGTTATGCAAACCATTTGCATCGGTTGGAAAGTACTCGTAGAAGTAATACAATCATTTGAAAAGGAAACTTAGGTATGGAGGAAATGTAGTAGATGTACAATAAACAAAATGAAAGAAGCCACCAAGGGTGAAAGGTGTTGAGAGGAGTTTATACGCTTACAGGGAAAATCATAATGTTGTAGCGTTTTGTAATAACAAGGAAGCTAATAGAGAACTAAAGCATGTAAAAGAGGAGAGAGATAGGACGAATATGCATGCATTTTAAATTAGGATAGGGGAGCACGAACACATCAATTTTACTAAAAAAAGACAGAGCAACGTGCTGGCAACTTTCACTTTTTCCGGAAGCACGTATTAGAGTCCTTCATGGAATCGAAGTCCAACAGATAATATTTTTTCAGTGTTTCTATCCCAAAAAAAGGAGAGTGGCTTTATCCTGGAAAATCCTTCCATTACATCCGTCCCTAATCTCATGAAGTACAAAACACCACAACATGAATATTGCATTTCAACGAGATACCCAAAGTATCAGCCTGACGTTGTGGTTCTTCGTTCGTTGGAAGAAAGCAGATTATTATTATCGTATGCCAAACCAAGCGCATATACTAAAAACCTGCAGATTTTTGTTTCGAAATATGTGAAATTGCTTAATATCCGCTTACAACTAGCTGATTATAGAAATTCATGATTTCACAATAAGGTCGACTGGTGCTTGATTTTATATATTCATAGCTTGAAATTATCGATATATATGTTTGTAAAAAATTCAGTGCAACTTATAACCAAGCTCAGAATAGAATCAGCTCCATTACATATTATTCTCAATTATTTTTGTTTTCTGGCTCCACTTCAGAGAGATTATTGTGGGGGCTAGGATTTGGAGTGAAAGTGCATTAGATATAAAAACGTGACTTACAGATTGCTCACGAAAGTCATGCTTTCCATTACTGTAGCTATTATTGTTGGAGCCGTTCGGTGGGGGCTCCTTCTTCAATCCTAGAGGATGATATCCCAGCCAGTCAGTAGCAGAAGTTGACAAGTCTGACGGTGTTCCAGAGGACGTATCTCCTACCACCTTGCTTTCGTTATTATTCTTGGATCTTCCGGTGCCTCCTATGAAATAAAAGGGGAAAATTCGCATTAGACATCCACAGCCAAGGCTCTACACTCTCTTCCCTCTTCTCTTAAGTACACAGGAAGGTCATACATTATGCATGAGTAACCAAACCGGTGGGAAACACCCGTTTCTGTTCTTGAGCGCTCCAACCGATTCCATTGTTTGCCTTGAGTATGCATACGTGCTGAAACGTGAGAGAGAAATATGGGAAATGCGTTCCTTTCCCCACAATCCACCCTCACATTTAATACTTCATGGCCGAACGAAATACTCGCATACATTCATTCAAAGGATATTTTCTCGGAACTACCAACCTTTATCCTGATCGTGAGTACACAATCAAACCAAGTTACTTTTTTTCTCTTTTTGTGCACTACCTAATGAGGATGGTTTGCTTTTTTGCAGCGACTCGGATATAATATGCATGTTTTTATGCCAAGATAAATGTTCAAGTAGAGCTCTTCTTAATTCTTGTTCCATCCAATCTTGAAAGGAATGCATATTATGCGAAATTGTGCCTACGCTCATACCTTTGGATCGGCACTTGAAACTTCACTTCAAAACACCTCTCAAGTATAGCGGCACCTGTCAAAGGATGAAGAAAGACCACGTCATAGTATGTTCGTTGATAGGAGTTTGCCTGCAGCCGATGTTTTGCATATTTTGCTTTCAGCTCCATTCATGCCATAACCTCAAACCTAAGACGCATATGTAGGCACGATATTTTCATGAATCAGAACCAAACTTTGAGCTCTTTTTCGCAACAATCTTCCCCACTCATAGGAAAAGTTTATAACAAGTTTCTTGTCCAAGTGTGTGTATCTATCTGCTACGTGAGTGAAAAGTCAGAGATAGGGAGTCGTTGCCAAAGGAGAGGTTTCCATAATATAAAAAATTCCTTCATTCCACGCTGACTCGGTCACATCCCATCAGAAAAAACTCAGTTTCCCGTGAAAAGAAAGCAATGTGAAATGGGAAAATAGGGATATGCCTTTCTTTTAGTACACATGAACAGTCAAACTCGGAGGGGGTCTGGATTACTTCGTTCGTGTGTGTAAAAACAGTTTGAATGTGAAGCAATGGAAAGAGAACGCTATCAACTAGCCAGTCAAGTCACCCAACGTACCTTCCAAGTAACATGATAATGATCACTTTCTTCTACTTCTGTTTTTGATAACAGCAAGAAACCAAGAAAGTCTTCACAGAACTATACCTTTCTCTTGCTTATAAGAAAAACTCGTTGGGTTTGAAAGGATGGAGCAACCAAAGTCAAAGAGAAGAACGGAAGAGTAGGGGTAGGAAGTGAAGCTGTCGTCCACAGTAGTTGTTCGCTAAAATGTTGACTTTCCCCTGCCTCTCGTATTCTCCCTTCTTTCCAAACCGGGAACATAGGTATCATCATCATCAACCAGCAAAAAAATGTGAACAACAAAGAGATCACAGATAAGACGAAGGGAGTTTACCTAGCAGGCTGATATAACGGACGTTTATACTACATGATTTTCAAACTCCAAGGCCAACTCTTCGAATACGGTTTGTTGTGTTGCCCAGCCGTAGGAAAGAAACGATTTTATTTGTTTTTTTATATGGAATGTGCTCAACTTGCGAGATATTCAAGCTCCCTACAAGAGTTCGGGTGGGGAAAAGTTTCTTACAAAATATTGGGACTGGGAGTTGCAACCATTTCACTCTCCTTTTTGTAATGTTTACATAGCGTTTCGCATCGATCATCTCTTTTCGATGTATGGTACGTGCGTTTCTTCGTGGAGGATGTTTAGATAATGTAAAATGTATACATATTAGGAAACCCGGTTAGAACAAGTAAGAATTTGCTGGTCGATCCTCAAACTTGAAGCCGATGGGTTGTATAATTGATGAAGAATGAAAACACAACTTCTAAAGTAAATGGAAGGGAAAGTTTGCAGCGAGGAGAGGATGTGCATGACGCTTCCGGAATGTACTTGTTTGTTCTAAATATTTGTAATCTTGAATAAAATGGTTTTACCTTTCACTCGATGATGTTCATGATCCTCTTCGGAGTTTGCATCGCTCATGTGAGTGTCCTGCAATAAAAAAAACAGTCAAATCAAAATATTGATATTTTTGAATTTTAGAAATGTTTTTATCAGAAAATTGTTTATATAGAAGTTTATATTTTTAGTGAAAGCAATTTAGCTGTATACCTATACAAAATAAGGCAAGAAAATACTAAAAAATAAATAGAAAAAGGCGAATCCTAAAACTTAACATGGCTGAAAGCCGATTTTCATATATTTTAAGTTGAATTTATTAAACACATTCGTAGATGTTCTCACGTATTTTCACGTTAAATGATACAAGTGCATTACCAACTGAATAAAATTTAGAATACATCAATCCAGAGACAAATAAGTGGTTTGAGCTGACAGGGAAACTGTCTGTTAAATAATTAATTGCATCGTCCTCCCGGGATAACAAGTGAGATCGTCTATTCCCCCACCACATCTTCCAGACTATATACATTTCCAGCAGAACAATAACGCGTAAAATCTGAGTCCGAGTGGTTCTTGTACAATATATGTAAGCTTTTAATTCAGAGCCATACAGCTGAAATCACTTGCATCAATCTTCTTTCATCACCATTTAGCCACCGACCGTTATACAAAAAGATTCATTTATGCAGGTCTTTCCATGAAGCTGTGAACTATTCCTACCTTTGCACTCTTTTGTTTGTACCTCCTACGCTTTTGACATCTTGTTAAAATTCTGCATTCATTCTTTCTACAAGAGAACTCATTTTCACCTGTAAAAACAAGTGTTTTTGCTCTCTTTGAAAATCTCATTTTTGAGCAAATTTCGCCCATTCTCGTAGGCGAAATTCTATCCTTCATTCAAGTGGTCGAGAATTATGCTGATATTCATACATACTTTATACCCCGATTAAATATGAAGCATGTACGGAGCTCGATTATGAGCCTCAAAGCTGTTAAAAATAAGAGGAGCGTGAAAACAGTCTCTGTGGGTTCGTTTACTTGAAAATGGTATTCATATGGCATGTACGTACATGGGAACCCTTCTCAAGATAATGGGAGGCAATTAAATTCTGAGAACAGGGTTAGAGATTAGCACTCCCATTCAGTGTGTGTTTGTTCCTCAGCCTGAAATCTGTACTCCCTCCATACTCTTGTGTCTCTTCCCTTCGTCATTACCATAACTTCTTTCCCTTTTACAAAGTCCCAACTAATTTCACACCAACATCAAAGGGGATGCAAATCTGTATTACTTTAGTTGTATTTATGACAAAAACAAAGACGAAGAAGAATATGAGCCTCGTTATTGTGCAAGAGGAGGCCAACCAGCATCGGGTTGACTGACTGTAAAAGTGAGTGAGTGAGCCACAAAAGGGCAATCATCATCAACATTCTCATCATCATCATTTCTGCTCTTCTCAACTTTAATATGCAAGCAGTAAAAGTAGTAATCCGACAGCCTCACAAAATTTAGTTTCATTTGTTTTCTCTGCAGGCACCAAGTTTTTCCTTGATGTGTGCATGTGCCTCCCTACTTTTGTGGCTTGTCAGGATATTACACATTCAGAGATTCCGACCATGATCGCCCTCTCCTACCCCAAGAGCTCTCTTTCCAATGGTTTTGAGCTGGGAATTTGAATTAGTGGCAAGTTGAGAATATATACATACGTTCATGCATCGTTTCCCGACGTTAATGAATGACTATCATGCACATGACTCACAAGTACTTAACCTAAAGTTTAATCCTTTATTTGTACACTACAACCATTCTGTTTTTGGCTAACCAAAATCCTTCTTACTCCTTCGCTCTCAGTTCCTTTCGTTGAGCATTAAAACTGTTGTGAGTTCCCTTTATGTTTTGGTTATCAAATTGCCATGAGTGTGCGGCAACATATGTGTGCATGTTATGTTAATAGGGAACAACAGGAAAAGTAGGTAAGCAGCTTTCTTCGAGCCTTTCTTGAAATTGCTAACCTCAATGTTTTTAACATATAGGAAAATATATCTAGAAATAAGTTCTCTAAAAAATGTGTCATTGACTCATATTAAAACTTCTGGAAGTATTACACTGATTCTGACCATTTATAGTCGCAGAGCTCTATAAACCTTGAATTGAAGTACAATCGGAATAGAAGAACCAAAACCAAGCACCAAATGATAACAGGGAACTCTAAGGAAATCCCAATGGAGTACAAAACGAGTTGGAGGTGGAGTGGAAGGTGAAAGATGAGCTTCTCTCGGAGGATTATGATAATCCTTCAAAAGTAAAATGCTCCTACACAACTATGAAACCACTTCACTAAAAAGGAAAGCGTTATAATAAATGTGATATAAGACATTTACGCATTATATGACACTTTGAAAAGAGCAGGATGGTCTCATATGATTTTATGGGGCTCCCCAATAATACGACATCTCCTTTAGAGTATCTCACCGCTTTCATTCAACAAATTGGTATAAAGGCAATCCAAATGTGTGCATACAAAAATGTCGTGTATAAAACTAAGTGCTCAACTGCAGAAAAAGCCTATCACAATCCAACGCGACTGAAAGTACACACTCACGAAAAAGGTAATGACCCACCATTAGGAGCAGAGTATGGTCGTGGTCGTAATCATAAAGCTTCTTGGAAGCAGTTGCAGTTTTGGAGCAACCAAACAATTCCCTTACACTTTCTTCCCTATCATCATCGACTCCATATTGCTTCTTGCTATATAGTTTCCACTTTTCGCGTGAAACTTGGAACTGAAACCTCACTTAACAGGAACATGCATAGTTGGAACACATCAAAAGGAGGTGAACAAGCGAAGGAGAAGAAATGACGGTCTTTACATGTCGGTATTTCACACAGTTATTGTTGGACCTTTTCTTGAGAGAAAATGGATGGGAGAGATTAGGTTGATTGGGGCTAGTTTGTAAGCTGTCGTTAGAAGTAGTTATATCAAATGGGATGTTTGCAGTGAGTTTTTGGTACAATAAAGACGAGGCATTTTTGGCTCAAAATACATTTACAGAATTTTTAAACGATGATTTAAGCAGAATAAAACAACGCAAACATAAATAATTACTTCCGTCTGATTTTAAATAAAAAGGAAGAATGACATTTAGGGCGAGTGAACAATGTTACTTCATCTGTTCTTGTCATGAAGCCAATATCAAGGTTCTCAAGGGAGAAAGCAATTGGTTTCCCCAAAGCCTATTGAACATCAATTTTGAACTTGAACCAGCCATGAAACATACATAGCTAGTTGTGATAGATAGAAGGGCGTCGATGAGGGGAGAGCAAAAGCATGTGGAACGAATCCAACTTCACAAGTGCTCCTTGTTTTAAGAGCAGTGAGGGAATCCACAAAGGGAAATAATGAGTTTTCTGGGTTCGAAAGATACAAACGGAAAACTAGAAGGCACATTTCTGAATTGTTGTTTTTGTTGTGCTAATAAAGATCGAATTTTCAAACATGTTGTTTTTGTGCGTATGCATGCAAACTTTGGTGAATGCAAAAGCTTTTCTTTAAAATTAGGAAATACGGCCAAGACAAACTTTTGGCACGGGTAATGATCGTGCTAAAATGCCTTAAACTTTCTTAATTGACTGGAGCAACGTGGCAAGTTTTTTTATACTTTCCAGAAGCTAAAAGTAGAATCAATGACTGGGAATTTCCTTCCTTTCCCGTCTTAGCACTTACCTCTTGTTACCCTGATTAGGAAAAGCCAGAGATCTGGCATTTTCAATAGGAGAAGGGCGAATCTGAGTTTCCTACTGACAATTAAAAGTGGAAACGGGAGCTAGAGAATACTATGCCTTAAAATACAAAACATCCCATCTTCAAGAAGGAGCGGAAGTTGTTCGTAAACAACAAAAAACACATTAAACACCCCGTCCCAGATGCTCTCATGTAATTATTTTTTAGCCAGGTTTACACCAATTTACACTTTTTTTAAACTTACCCAATAGCTTGGAAAATTGTTACTTAAATGGAAGAAAATACTAAGGTAAATACTATACATATGTCAATGCGTGTTGCGTACTGTTCCGGAACTGACTGTCGGAAATAACATTTATGTTCCAAAGGAAGCATAGTTTGCAAAAGCCAAGGCAGCCTTAGGAATGACTTCGACTGCAAGAAAAAGTGTCACAAATATAAATGACGCCGACTAACAATATGCGTGGTATGTATATTCTTTGAAGGTAAATACCGAAAAAATAAAGCGCATTAAAAAGCACAGCATGAGTGTTTATTTGAGAATTGCATGTGCAATGAACATGGAGTGCTCCTGCAGATTTCGGACTTCGTGAATGCTTTGCTTTTCTTCTTTTGAAACCAAAGCCATCCCAACAACTCATTAGTACAACAATTATAAGGTCAATCATGCAAGAATCATTCTTTGTGGGGCACTGTAAGAAATAAGAAAGCTTTCTAAATTGACGAGGAACAATAAAATTGGTAAAAACATTTATTCCGATTTTTATGCAAATATCAGACCCGATTTGTAAAACACAAATTTTCAAAGGTATGAATTTGTTCGAACGTAACTTGAAACCGTGCTTAAACCTTTGAAATGGGACATTGGACCCACTTTTTTCACTCAAAAGGAACAAGCTGTGCTGTCCTTTCACCGAGAAGTATTTTCCAGAATTTTTATACTCACGATAAACTTTTAGAGAAACCGCAATAAGTTGCTCCTGTTTAGTATTCTCTGGCCGTATTTCCCACACGATTCTAGTTTGTGACTCAGAAAAAAAGATACTCCAACATTAGAAAGCCAGACAGAAAGGTCATGAAAGTGGTTGTCTCCATATGCGTACAAAAAATAAGTGTGATGTAAAAAAAAGTAAGTTTTAAAGTAAAATGTGACAAACACAGTGGGTATTTGTCCAAGCCCTTGCTAGACAGATGATATCAGCTACTCTAGTACAATTAAACCATTGGCTCGTTATAGCCGCTGAAGCTTTTAAATAATGTCAATTAATATTTAAATAAAATTGCTAGTGAATCTGAATTAGTTTGGTATACTTTTCAAAGACTAGCTGACTTTCAACCATTTTCCATACAGCCAAACAGGGGACTACAGAATCTATTACTTATTTCAAAAAATTCGTCGCATTGTTTAAAAAACATTGACGTGGAAATCTGTGTGTGCTGTACTTTTATAATCTTTTCATCGTATGCTTGTTATTATTCTATTTTACTTGCCAAAAAGCTGTCGATACATTCACTTGTCGAAAGAAATGAATACTTCCTACGATCGAATTCCACTCAAGTTCAATGACAATCGTAATGTCAAGTTTTTCATCACACCAAAAACCCCTCCAAGCATACGTTTTCCATTCGGATGATGTAATCAGGACAGAGTGAATCAGTTTGCATTACTACTACATCAACTATAATGGTAAAACTGCAGCAACTCCACGTGAAGGGAGTCGCCACCATATAAAGTTAATGATCGCGATGTGGTGAAGCTTAAACTCGTCTCCGTGGGCTTGTTTTCTTGAGCTTGCTTGCTCCCTTTTTCCTACACGCTTGTATTTGACTTTTGCTCTGCTGTCACTGTCTACAGTGGATCAGGATGATGACTGTGAGCGTAGATATTTGGAAAGTAGCTCCATACAAAAAAAGCTTTGCCATTCCCATCAGTGGATCTTTTTTGACGTTCTCTCCTTAACCTGTGTTTTTCACAGAGGAGCCGTAAACATGGGTTACACGTCCCAAAACTTGGGATTATTTAAATTATGCGATCCCGTACGTAAATATTACATGTGCTCATATACTTCTGTTTGTTGAAAACAACGAAGTATCCTAAAACGAAAACAAACGCTTCATGACTTTTTGTGGTACATACATTGCAAGACGAGACTCTCGAGATGGGGTTTAATGATTGTCAGTGCATTTAAATGTTGTGGTGTTGGTGTGGCAGACAGATCAGAATCAACACTACCTGAAAGTGAAAAACCTAACATTTTAGTTGGCTACCAACCGCAAAAAAGTTTAAAAGTTCTTTATGTCTATCACATCGCATAAAGTTGGGAAGTTGAGTTGACGGAGTCAGAAGTAACAAGCAGACATGGAGCAGCTTGACTAAAACACTGAGCCGGAGTGTTTAACTCAAGCAAGATGATATGGCTGGACTTTTTACTTGCTCACATAATAGCTGCAAGGTATGCATGCATATACTGCTGTGTTGAATGCATGCAACATTCATATCAATATCAGGAATCGAGAATTCTGCTCCAACCCAACAAAAAACCTTCTTCATCATCACATCATGTTTCGTTTTCCTTCGAAAGTACCAAGTTGTCGAATCCTGTCTTGAGCCAAGTTTTAAAAATCAGCAAAAAACTCAGGCTCGTAGCAAAAACAAGCCGAGTCGGAGTTGGAACATCACCTCATCAATTTTGTACAAAGCTTCCATCTCCCCGTTTCGTTTTCTTTATTTTTCCACTCTTGCATAACACTCGCTCCCAAACTCTTTACATTGACTGATGATGATGATAGGAAGGAGGCTAATTTGTGGTGCGAGAAAAACTGAGAAGCCAATTATTCCGTAATGCACACATAAACCACCTACCGACTCGTTAAACGAATATCAGTTCCAACACGAGGAGATGCGTTATAAGTTTAAAAATCCGCCATATATCAAACCAAATGATACACAATATGAAGATGTTCAATATTACTTTACAACTTTTTCAATTGTGTGTATGCGACAGAACTCACAACTCGTTTTTCTCACAACCTATGATTTTGCCACCCAGTAACTCCACACCAAACTCTGTGTCTTTGTCAATGTCAACTGACTAGCCACTCGTTTGATAAATCAGATGTCCAGGTACGTTCCATGTTAAACATGAAAAGAGCATCAGTCAGTTCTTCTCAAGGGATTAGATTACTACTGCAAATTCCTAATAATTCGCTTTCACTAGCCAAAAGGGGTGTACTTTATGTAAGAACCATTACTACTTTGCACTTGTATTCCTTGCCAATGTCTCCATCATCAACTTTGGCCTATGCTTCATTAACTTCTATTACATCACTAGAAAAAAAACCTGAACATTAGCTTAGCATAACAAAAATTCCCTCATTCATTTCCTTCATACCTGTAAGCTATGAATCATTATACAAGTACGATATAAAAAACTGGTAAGGAGCCACTTTCTTTTCATGTTCGTCTCCAATTTCTTGTAGAACAACACGGTTTACCAAAAACGTATGGTGAATCCAACGATCAATAACAACACGTTGTGTCTACTAATCCCACTTGAAGTCAAGTCAAAGCAGTTTTTCCTTTTGGGTGACCAACAACACCAAGTAGTTGCTCCGCTTTTACATTGCTGGAGAGACATAAAACAGAGTTGAACTAAAGGAACACCATTACTCTTAAGTAGTCTTCCCATTCATTATACGATAAGAGTCATGCAACAACCTGGGATGTGGGAAAGGGACACAAAAAATCTCTTAATATCCTTGTCAAGAGAGTGAGCTAAAAAGTGTGGTAAAATATATGGCGATGTACTTTGTAAAAGGAGAGGATATAGCAGGTTGGACTTGGCAGTATTAAGAGGAAAAAGGCGTTATAATTTATGTCATGAGGGGGTAGCTCGTGGACGGGTTGTCTATTATTGTTTTATAAAGCTTATCTTTCTCCATAAGTGGTTGTTGTAGTGCCTTTTTAAACAGCTGAGAAATCATGTAATTTGAGCCCCAAGAAAAATCTCCTTCGAGAGGTAAACCTTGAGCATTCTTATTCTTAAGAACAATAATGATCATGTTCACAATATGCATAGGAATGTTTTGTTTTTGTAAAATGCATCAAAAGTCGTTGAAAGTTTTTTAAGCAAAATTAAGTCACAAGTAAATATTGGTTGTGTCGACAGTACACACTCGGTTTTGTCCTATAGATTAAGATCAGAGGGGAGTTGGTCGTATGAATTCTCTGTGAAATCTCTCATAAACGAATTCTCCATCTGTGGTAGGGTTACATGCTCACACTCCACTCCCCATTATCATTTTCTCTTTGTTCAAACACCGCATCGCCTCGATGACACGGTTGCTACACACTGTTCCTCATCTCACCAGAGAGCTTACAAAAGGCTCAGCTCCGTCAGAATGACTTTCCTCAAACTGTTTGATATAGTTGAAATTAACGACATATACTTTGCCAGTTCCTTTTAAAAAGCAACCTCACTTGCCTCTCAAACGATGATGATATTGATGACGGCGTTTCTCTTGTAGACACGCCGACGATCAAAGGACTTACTTCAACCACATTACAAGGATTGCTTCTCAAACATAAAGCAGACTATTTTCATCCCAAATACCAGTGCTTACACTTTCTTTCAATTCTTCACTTCAATTTGAGCTCGGAAAAGTTCCCCTCGCATGAGTGTGGATTGGAGAATAATAGTAAATTTATTCTGAGGAAAAGTGAGGAACTACAATAATCATTATTATGTTAACAAAACCCATACACACGACAGCTCTCAGAGTGAGGCATTGTCCTTCATTAGTGCAAGTAATTTAGACGTAGTGAGAGTAGCATTTATGTCGTTAGGATCAATTTCAATAATAATTTTCATCTTTTCCTAAACGATCCTGATCATTTCCTGTAATATTTACGAAAGGGTGCTTGATAATAGTAATGCAGCTTCGATGCTTCCAATGAGAGACAATCCAGCTGGATGGAGTAATATATATGCATAAACCATACATACTAAAATTGCTGACTTTTGGAGTGAACACTGCACCAAAGTTTTTCAGAAGGCTTGGCCGAGCAAGCAAAATGCCTGAAATCATTACGAGATGTAAAAGATTCATAATGACAGTAAAAGGGAAGCGAGAGGGGAGCATGCAATGCAACTTTGGAAAGCGAGCGAGGGAGCTGAAAGAAGCCAAGTGATATTATTCTTTGAAGTGTTGGACACCTTTGCCAGAGCCAGAGTCAGGCCAGTCAAGCAGAGAGAAGTAAATGACGTTCCCTCGTCTCATCATTTTCTCTTTGCCTGCTCACACTTTCCTTTCACATGTACACATATATATTTACAACCTTGCATTTCACACGGCACTTGACGCTATCTATCTTTCAAAATAAGCCTATACTCAGTAACTCATGCAAACAAACAGGGAACAGAGAGCTCTATATTATGTACGTATAATAAATAGTGAAGGAAGAAGCTGGATTTTTCTCTTTGGACGATGATGCATTCTCAAAGAAAAGGCTGTAGTGTGTGCTCAGTGTGTATGCTCAGCAGTTCATGTTTTTAGTTCCTTTATTTCGTACCGCACCGCACCACCAAAAAGACGATTATACTCTCTGCTTTTTAGGATGTTCCTTTCGAGTTCCAAACGAATTCGTGGTGGTGGCAAAGCTGGAACTTTTAAAGGAGATATTTTATACTCAAAGACCACACTCATTCTCTTGCTTTGAAACTCCAACATCATCAACATTTTCATAATCATGGACGCACCAACTCAGTTTTCGTATATATTATGCATGACTCCATGTAATATATATGTAGATGTGGGATGTTGAAATGTGTGCGTGTGTGTGAGCCTTCTTTCTCTCCAAAGCACAGCGATCAGATGAGATAAACCAGTCATCCATCACTTGGTTTCCTCCTACCTCATTCGCCTCTTTTCTTAATGTGCACCCCATGCTCCATCACCATCATCATCATCAATACTAACTGCTTTAGCTCACACTGCCGCCAATGATAACATGTGTAGCTCTCATTGCATAATATGATTATTACAAGCGTTTTAAAATATAGCGATTTATTCCTATATGGAAAGCACCGGTCGGTCGGCATGATTAGCATACAACTCTCTGAGATCTCCCAGCTCAGCAAAAACTTTGGAGAGGAACTGTTTCCCAATTTCCCTTGAACATTGCTCACTTTACCACCTTCTAAATTCCATCCCTTTTCTTTACAAACCAAAACTCAGCATGAAGAAGAGACCACAGGCAACCACCAACATCATCAGCAACAGCGACGTCCTGTGATTCATCTGTGCGTTGTGGTTCCTCCTACACACAATCTCAAATGTGCATGATGAGATGGTAGTCTTGTCTTTGTGGGTTTTGGTATCGCTTCCCTGTCCCCTTTCATCATGGAGTAATGTTAAAGATCATGTTTTACGCAATAGTACATAAAATTTGCTGCTTTCCTTAGGCAGCAGTATCTTTAGTTCAAGGAAGTATCAATTCTTAAAAATAAATCCCTCTCAGTTCCTCTCTGATGTTGTTTATCCTAAAGTAAAATTATGTAGTTCAAGCAATAAAGAAAGTAGGGAGTCGCCGCCAGTTATGGAGCTTCAAGTGAATATCTAATTTCTCTAACATTTCTCAAACAGAAGCCGACTCTCTCGATATTTGAATCGAAGTAGGAGGCATGATGCTAAACAGAGTGAATGAAAATAAGATCGAGTGTAATATAGGAACAGAGATGAAACATTAGCGCAGTTCTCTGTGACTTCAAATTTGCTTCATTTCCAGTTACCTCCCATCTCATTATGCAATCAACTCTTATTCTCCCATGGTTCCATCGTAGAACGAAGCAGTGCTTCATCATCATCATACATTATTCCTAGAGAAGAACTTCTCCCTCCTTCGCAACTCTATTCCATTAGAGCGTAAAGCATATTCGGAATGAAGTAATAATAATGCAAATGTAACATTCTTGAGAAATGAGCCCATCTCGGAAAAGTTGTGTGTGATGTGTGTTATGAATGCTATAGTTTCCACACATAAGTAGATCCATTATATTGTGCGTATAACAACATACGAAATATTATGCAAGCAGAGGCATTTCATCTCCGGCCTTTATCACTTCAGGCTTCCATGTGATGATGAGTTGAACTCACATTATTTACGTTCATCCGACTGAACTGTCAGAATAGCTTTTGTGTGCTGTCATTCCTCTCCACCTTGCTTTTATGCTACTCCTACCCCATTTTTAGTTGGCATGCACGGCTCTCCTTTCTTTTCGTCCCTTTCCAGAGAGTAAAGTTAGTATTTGTATGTACGGATGATGATATGAGTGCCATCAACATCATCATTTTGGAAACAACCAGAGCTACATATTTTCCAACTCGGCGCTGGCTCCTACGATTTGAGATTGCCATTAGGTTTTATACTAAGAATGCCTCTGTCGGAAGAACATTAGTAAAAACTCTGCTGACTGCTTGGCTTTTCCTACCTGCCCCTCCTGTCTGTCTACTTTCTGTTATTACCGAGGAGAACATTCAGTAATCGAGCATTCTTTGTAACATCACAATTGCACGAAGCATTATATTATCGAACAAGGAGCCCATTCTTTCTTTCAACCCCATAAAAACATCTCCGTCAGTCAGAGCTTTAGAATCTTCCTGAAAATGTATATTACACACTTAAGAGAGCCGAAGCAAGTTGCAACATTCGAGTAACTCAAGTCTGGTATAGTTTAAAGAGGAATTGCATTCGCTGTACATCATATCATCACACGATTCCCAAGGATATCACGCTTCTCATCCCTTCCCGTCTCACTCTCAACTCCAGTGAGGAGAAGAGATTGTGGCTTTGCCATAAATGATTGAGCTCCTTTTGTAAAAGTGCCGAGCCTTCTTTTGGACGCACCATTTCATCAACTGTATGAAACTTTACTGCGCTGTGAGTTCATCCAATCTAGTTTTCCGCTAATACAACAACAATATAACTTTGAACTTTCTTCAAATTGAATTTACTACTACATTTGAATCAAAGCAGCTCAAAAATTTGGTGTATCTATGCAAAATGCAGCAATAAATAGGCTGCAACATTAAACATCAGCACATTTTTGCGTCGTCAGGTTCTAAGACGAACAGAGATGAGAGAACCCATTTAAAAATATACTCTCCCACAAAACCGGAGCATTGTGACAAGACTATAGCTTCAACCCGTTCCGCTTTCTCGTCTGAAACGTAGTATAATGCCACATTCGCAAAGCTGTTGAGTCTTACAGTTCCTCATTCACGACAAGTCATTATATTATATGGAGCATGGAGATGGAAGCAAAAGTCTCATTCGACACCACTCTTTTCTCTTTCCAAACCACTCTTCATCCCTATCATCACAACCATAGCTATCATCATCAACGTCCTCGTCATTCTCATCACTGACATAGCGTTGCTAACGGGAAAGGGAGCATCAATGAAAGAAGGGAACACGAACACACCGTTGACATCAACTTTGACGAAGGAAAAGTTTTTGTGTACGCTTTTACATATCTTTAGATACACAGCGGAAAAGGAGAGAGCGACTCTTATTTTATTTTCCTAGAAACTCGAGCATGGAGATAGGCCTAGAATAAAATCCAATAACCACTGCTGCTCTACACGGATGTTGAAGGGAAAATATCGTAGCAAATTTTCCCTCAGCTCATCCACGTAAAAGGTACACACTTGCATGTTTCAGACTAGCTCCATATAAACTCTTATGAACATGAACCGCATTATTATTATAGTGTGCCAATCCAAGCTGAACCATTCTTCTCTTCTTTTTTTGGTGAGGTTATCCTTTTGCTACATGATAGTCTCTCTGCCTCCATGGTTGCTTTACTTGTTTCATTTCTGTCTCTCCAGCTCCCTTTTCTCTGGTTCTCACTCACACACGAAGTGAAACAGTAGACAAGCATCGCTGCTACACCGGCATAGAATTATACTGCAACTCTTTTCCCATTGTCTGGAGCTCTGCTCTTAGCTTTTTCTCTTCTTGCGAGCGAATGGAGAATCCCCTTCCCTTCTCTTTTTCGACTGCCTGTCATGAAGTGGAAGCCTTACATCGACATTATATATTTCTGCTATCCATTACCATACGCTTCCCTGCCTACTTCGCCTGTCGGTGTGGGCTCCGGCAGAGAGAAACCTTTTTGCTGAGAAAAGAGAGAGAGCTGGTAGTTTGATTGTAATGTAGAACTCTGGCTCCCTCCTCACGAAGAATATAATATGTGAGTACCCCACCTTTTTCCTCTACTTCCTCTTATTTTCACTGAATTTCAGTTTTTGTGGAAAATGGTGAATGCATGCAACCATGCCAAAAGTGGATAAATACGGTTGTACGAGAAACCAGACAGCAAGAGCCATATTCTCATGTTTGCATGTGTAGTGTCAAGAAAAAGTTTTTCTCGTTGTGCTCAACTCTCGCTCTTTGTAATCCTTCAGAATATATGTACATAGGTACGTATGAGTACACACACACGCCTTTTGAACGCTCTGTTGGGATGTGAGCATCATCATTCCCAAAACTATTATAATATAGAGTATACATTTTATATACACGAGTAATAATCGTGGTCAAAATATCTACATACGTAGAAATGCACACGGGAGGAAATGTGGATTGTAGACTATTTGCGTGTATGTCGGCTCGACACGGGTGTGGGCCCATTCGTCTTCCCTTTTCACTCGCCTCTGTTGTGCAAGGAGCACAACAGGAAAGGAAAATTCAATGGATCCGCACTGGAATTTATGAATGTTTTACATGTCTACAGCTACTTACTTACTTTCTAGCAAGTAAGCAAAGCAAATATTATCACAATTGAAACGAGGGCTCTTGAAAAAACCTAGGAATTAAAATCAACACACAAATGTGCGTATGCATAAATGAAAGAGTTACGAGTGGGCGCAAGGCCATACACATCCCCTATTTAGCATGAAATTTAAAGCTGTAGAAGCGTGTTATGCGTAAGCTAACAAAATTATGTAACATGAAAAGTCATCTCATTTTACCCGTGAGCTGTTGGGTGCACGGACTTTCACCTTCACCTTAGAGGGCACCGGTTTCTTCCGCCCGGAATGTGACATTTTGACCATTCGTCTAGTTACAGATGCCAAGAGTCTCCTCTCAGGCAAAATAAACGAGCCTTTTGTAAGCTAGACAAGAGCGAAGAAAGGATGAGAAGAAGAGAGAGTGTGTGGCGTGGCTTTTTATTCTTATTTTTCTTCTCCCTTTCTTGTAACTTGAGTCGAGTTATGTACACTTTCTTCAATTCAAAAGGCAGCTAGCTCGTCTCTCTCTGTGTTACTGTTCCTTCCCTATTGTTTCCCTTTTCTTATTTGACAGAAGCCAGGCTCAAATCTTCTTTCCCACTTAATGAAATTCAATGAGATGAGGAGAACGACAAAGCGAGATGAATCTTCAGTCAGTTTGACTCTGACTCACCGGATCCACAAGAGAGTATCCAACTAGGCTCTCCTTATAATAACAATCCACACACAGCAGTAGTAGCTGCTGCAGAGTACGAAAATTTTTCCTTTTCAAAATCCTCGGAGCCACTATTCTTCTCAGCGAGGAAGATAAGACTCCTCAACTGATTCTATAAAACGATGGAGCAGCCCAGCAAGCTGATATCCATAAAAGGAGTAGTGAGTCAAGTTATAGATAGATATGGGAGCTAGATTGAGCACCATATAACGTATGTATGCACCTAATGTAGTAGAAATATGGTGAAGGAGGCAAGTGAGTCTCCAGATACCACGAGAAACATGGAGACACAGACACCGTGTAGCACGACTGGTGCAATGGGCTTGGGAAGATAAATCCCCAAGCAAGAAAACTCGTCTTTTCTCTCTGTAATATTATTTCAAATGGGAATGTTGTTACTGTTCTTTCTTGCTGTTACTACTTCTTCTTCTCTTCCTCACATAAAATGCACACACATTTCTGCTGGCGCTCGCTATGTAAGTGCGTGGCTGTGACTCTTTTTTTTCTTCGTCTTCTCCTGATGACTTGCTTAAGGTTGAATGGGGAGTTGTAAAGAAGTTTTTGGTCGGATTGCTTCAAGGAAGGAAGGAGAGAACACACTTAACACAGAGCGACTCAACCAAATGATAGGCTTCCTTGTCTCTTAACTTACCACTTGGTTTGTATGCTGCTGCTCTGAAAGAGTACCCAAGTTCAGGATATTATAATAGGTCCTCCTGAACAAGAAATGTGTTCAGAGAGTATATGACTTTCTTCACTTATATGGACAAGTTTATGTGGGACTATTAAATGTATGAGAACTATATGCAACTTCACTCAGCCCAGGGTAGAGAGGAAGCATTCAAGAGTTGCAATGTTTTTTTCCTCTGTTTTTGAAGATGAAATGCTTTTGTGCCTCCTTTTCCATTCCTTGCGGCTGTTGCGGCAGCTCCTCTACATTTAGATGGAGGCTTGAGCAAAGTAGAAAAGGAAATGTGTCTCGATTCAAGTCACAAAAACAAGTCACAAGATTGAATGAAGGAGAGTGATTTTGTTTCGTTTTTTGTTGATCTCAGCAGTAAAAGCGAGTGAGTTTCGTTATAAAAAACAAGTGCATATATAAAAATACACACGTGGAGAGCAGAGTCACACGCTTCGTTGCTGTTTCCCAAAAAATGTGATTTTCGGATTTGATTTTGTAACTTCAGTTTTCTTTCCCAAGTTTACTTGATGATGAGTTTGTCCGTATAGGAATAGGAGTATATAACAAACTCTGCTACTTTTTGAAGCATTAAATTAGCCTGGCTGCTTTCAACAAACGATCGTGTTGACAGCTGAGATTCTCGGTATGAAATATTTCCAAACTGTCAGATTAAATCTTGAAGGTGTCAGGAGAAGCCATGATACTCTTACACACAACATATACGCTTTCCTTTTTTATTGTGTGCGGTGGGATACACAGTTTAGCAACTCCTTGTTATGTATGTAGTGGTACACGATAGAGCAATTAATCTCAATAACATTGAACCTTTTTTTATGTTATTAGCGTCTTTCTTGAAGCAGTTTTAGCCTTTTCGAGCTCCTTTACTTCACTATTCTCAGTTAATCAATCTATTCGTACAGTTGCTTGTCACCATTAAAATGATTTACGCTTGCACGCCGGGTGGTTGTATCCCTTCTTTATTACAATGCAATATAATAGGGGTATGCACAAGCTTATATAATTTGAAGTACAGTTGTAGAAAGTTGAGTGAAAGTTTTTTTTGTTGTTGATGATATTTAATCAGGTGTTAAGGGCTGTTTATTAACTCAACCTCTTCCGGTATTAATCTCCAATAATAATGGCCACTAACAATGGGAAGAATACTTGTGTAACTTTTTGTTGAAAGGGAAACCTCTCATTAATAATTTTTCCTGGTTGATGATGATGATGATGATCAAAGGGTGTAGCGTATAATGAAGATGAATCAGTATATTATATATTTCTTTAAAACGTCAACCAAACTTTGTCGTTATAGGCTGAGAATGAGTTGTGACACTCTCTACTTCTTCTCACGATTCCACCACAATTTTCTCTAGCTTTCAATCATTCTTAGTTTAAGTGAGAAAGAAAACAGTCTCACTTCACCCCACTAACAGCTTGAGTAGTACGGCACGCGTTTAGGTACGAGCTCAGCAAGAAACATGTGTGTGCGGTTGGAAGAGCAGTGGCAAAGTATGGAGGTTTTCTAGTGTACCCCAGAGTTTTCACCGTTTTCAAAGGAGCAGGAACGAGAAACCTACACAAGAGTTGGGTCTGGGTGGCATGAAAACGAATGAGGAGTGTTACTGCAAGGATTTGAGGCGAGATAGTAAGAGCGAGTCTCGATAAGAAATCTCTTTCAGAGAGGCACACAATAAGTTTCCAGAGTTAGAGCAGAGCATCAATTCCTCTTCCCTTTATGTAGGAACAAGAGCTTGTTCTCAACTCGCATATTATTATGCTCGTATGCAAGCACGTACCATGTTTTAATACCACCAAGGCGACGTCTTATGCCACTGCTACACACCACCTTATTCTCCAGCCAGCTTGTTTCCCAATATAATCTTGGCCAAGTGAGTACTGTTGTTTGCCTGCTCCTCTCCCAACCTCTCAGTTCACTTACTACCATCATGCTCCTGCTCTCCTCAGCTCTTTTCTTTTTCCTCGCTCTTTATGCTATGAAGCAGTGACTCCAAAAAAAGAGTGTTGTTACCTCCCTACCGCTCCAACTCACTATTGTGCGATGCTCTCTCCTTTTTGCTCACTTCGAGTCGATGTATAAGTACATTGTACTCTCAAATCTACTTTTTTTTCAGCGATAAGAAAAAAAGTGAGAGCAACTTTGTGCAACGATATATGATGATTTTCTGTTTCTCGAATCCGTTTGCTTGTTGGAGTGTATTTACATTATATGTACTTTCAGAGGAAAAAAGTTTATTTTGTATCTTTACCTCCTTACTTTTTATATCAGAGAGGAGCACTCACATTTAAGGAAATACAGCCATCCTGTGAATTAGATAGGAATATTTTCTTCTTCCCAATTTTTACAAGCCAAGAAAAAAGTCGCAGTTGTATTTCAGCCGGGATTCCCTGGAAAATTGTTTTTGCTTTGACTCAATTCCCGATTAAATGAAGTTGGGCACAAACCAAAAATAAGAGGTTTCAAAGTGTGACTCTTTTCTGCTACTTGTTTTGTAATCAAGCAATGAACAAACGAAGCTAGTTCGGGATGTAAAAGATTATCGTTTTTTTGCCGCAGGTTATTCCGAGCTGTACACAGATTCCCTGTTTGAAATGAAATGTAAATTCTCGAGAGATTTGAGGTAAAACAAAAATACATGTTATAAACCTACAACACGTGTGCATTTACAAACAACTGGCAAGGTTTTGCTCTTTGTCGACAACAAAGCTTTTGACTCGGAGAATGAACGATTTTGCGACAGGTTAAACACAAACATAATGCTGGGATTGTTCCACATTCCTCCGTTTTAAAAGAGGATGAGCCCAGTTCCATTAATGAGCGTGTGGCATCATCTGATGTAACTAAACGATTGCATTTTCCTCCACCATCTACACTCCCACTTTGAGAGAAGCTCGTGGTGAAAAAAAATAGTTTCCTTTGAAAGATTTAAAAGGCCCCATCCCTCTCCTCCTGGATGATATACTGCACCTTTCAAGCTGATCATCACGGATGTTCCAACAACTCCAGTCATCATCGCACGCCGCTATTACTACAAAAGCAGACGAAACGCAAGCACTTTGAGAAGGAATGAGCTCAGATCCATCCTTCAACATTATACTTCTCATCATTATCCACAACGTTGTCATCATCAACATGATCGTCGCTTTTTTCTTCCACTTTTTCTACCATTAATGCACACCACCACCAGCCAGACCGCACTTCAACTTTTTCCTCTCCTTTTTCATGATCATCATCAGGCAACATGAACATTTACTCTGTATGAAACAGAGGAACGAGCTTGGGACTTGCTAACGACATATTATCAAAACTGATATGTGATATGTACTATATGTAGTAGAGCACAAAGGTATATTACTTCTTAAGGATTATGAAAACCAGTATAATATGCGGATCAATGAAATGCATGTGTTTTCTAAGCATTTTCATGAGAGGAGGAAGGCGAGCGAGTGAGGTAGCATCATCATCAACATTGGTTCGGTGCTAGAATATAAGACGACGAGATGTTGAGCGTAAAGTGAGCACATTCACTCATCTTCAACTCGGAATGTTGGAATGGAACACCCTCCTCATCTTATCCTGTTGGGTTCCTCTTTCTTCTCGAGTATGAAATTATTTCATCTAGCATGTCCTCAATGCATTATGATAATGGGAGCGATGTAGAGCTCTTGGAGAAAAAGACGTCTCCACAGAAGCAAACTGTATAATACGGTGGTGTAGTTGCTGAGTCTGATGACGATAATAATGATGAGCTCTCCGACTTGTACGTTTGTCTTCCTTCCCTTGATTTGCCCACTGTTCCCACTCGTTTGAGAGCAAGTGGTTTGGTCGTCGTCATCATGAACATGATGATTTTGTGTGGAGAATGAAATAGGTATGTGCCTCCACATTCAAAAGCTTCTTGTCATTTGGGCAAAGGAGCACACACACACTGCCCTCACTCACTCACAGTCAGATTATAAAAAGGGAAAATGACTTTGGCTTTGAATGCTGATGCCATGATAGTAGCATTGCTCCTGGCTGGCATTATTATTATGATTATGGTTATGGTTGTGGGCAAGTAGAGTGGCTAAAGAGACGAGTACCCAGACAAATACTCTCTCTTGAAGAAGAAAAAAGTTATGTAGATGGGCACAAGAAAAGAGTTAAGGAGGACGTGGAGGTATAAGCACAACAAGCAAACAAGAGAAGGGTGTGCGAATAAACCGAGAGGCAATGATTTTGTTTATGTGCTCGATAAGGATTCTACACAACTTCTAAGCAATGCCATATTATAGTTATAAGTTTATATGAACATTTCCGAGTTTTCTACCCACCTTCCTTTCAGAGGGAACAGATTTTCCAAGAAAAATCCATTCCGTTAGCTACCACATATACCCCCTTTGCACTCAACCCACAATTTTGTTGTTGATGAGATGAGAGTCTAAAAGAATTCCAAAGCAAGTTCACGTTCTCATCTGGAGGATAGATGGTTCCTATGAATGTTTAAGTACTATATGGAATGTTCGTGTAAAACGGCAATCTTCTCCACTCTGGATCTTGACTTAAGACTCCCAAAGTAACCCAGCTGGAATGCTGGGGCAAGTCGAGTCAAAGATTTTGGGAGAGAAACAATCAGATTATTACTTTTGAAGAATGTACAAGGTAACATTATATAACAGAGCGTTTTTGTAGACAAACAGCTCTTCCAGGCGAGACTGGTGTATTACGTAGAGTCATTAGTCTTATTGCTTTCCAGCGTAAAGGAGGATGCATTTCAACTTTCTGGATTTGTCTGCGGCACGAAGCCGGGTTGAGCAATATTGTATGCCATTTGAGAAGACTCGCTGACCTCATCTCATCTTCATCATCAACCCCGTTTCTTTCCAGTGAGTAAGTTTTGATCGTTTTGGCTGACTGTGTGAGTGAGCGAGTCGAGTTGAGTCAGTTGAACAAAAAATATATTTTGAGCAAAGCCGTAAGCCCAAAAGGAAAGAGGACAAAAAAGTCAGCTCTCTCTCACTCTGTCTGAGTCCCAACTCGTGTTACAACACACACCACCATATAACACGTCTCCGTTCCATTCCATATGATTGTAGTGACTTGCACAAAACTTTCATTGCTTCTCTCTGCAAACGAGGAGAACTCACGATGTTCAGAAAAAAGAGTTTATTCGTCTTTCCATTACTCAACAAAAAGGGTGATGGAGAGGAGAGCGAAGTAAAGTAGAGAATTTTTATACCTCCATTCCCGTAAAACTCGTCGTGCATAAGTGCGTAGGATTGCAACTGGATAGCTTTTAAATGCCCTGTGAGAGCGGCAGCCAAGCCAAAGCAACACGAAGAAGAAATGGATAGAAAAATAAGAAAAAGTGGTATGCTATATTATTCGAAGGTTTTGTGCTCGTTCCAAGTAACTTCGTCGCTGAGAATTTTTTTTCTTCGCTGGGAACCAACAGCTCCTCTCCTTCTATTTTTCCCTTTCCACCACAAACACAAATAGATGTTTACGCCCTCAAATAAACGAGCTCATACATTCATTCCTTTATAAACTTGGAGTTGTATAAATATAGGTAGATTTATAAAAACCAACCAAGTTTTATCACAAGAGAAAAGGACGACAACCCAAACTGTTCAACGATCCAATTGCTCTCACCCACTTATACTTATGCAGCAATTCGAAAACACGAGCAGAATCGACGTATCCATATTCCTACAAGCATCCTCCGTCCTCGTCGTCGAAGGAAAGAGATAAATATGTACTTTCTAAACAACTGGCTCAGCACGGACACCGCTAGCTGCTCCTTGAGAAGGAGAACAGAGCGGTTGAAAAATAAGTTGGTTCGTTTTCACATTTTTTTTGTTTAAGGCCCTTTCTCATCTTTTTGTTCCCTTTCTCCATACTTTTCCCCCTTCTGCAGTTACATCGGCTCTTGATATTTTTCACCATCTTTTCACACAGGATGTATATAACCTAAAATGCTCCCCAACCATATAAAAAGAGGAACGAGCTACTGCAACATCGCACAACTCGGAGAAAATTCTGAAGGGCTTGTATAAAACATGGTATTTTTTCAACAACTACTATAATATACTTTTCACTAGAAAGTGTAGCCCAGTAGTGGAATTCTAAATTTTTTGGAGAAGAAAGTGCTTGAAATGCAGAGTCACGCTATAACTATATGTATTTATATTATGGCACTGTCCCGAAATTATGTAACTATCAACGCAGACAATCTCTTTTCAGTTGTGCTCGGCAATGCGTTCTCCCTCATCATCATTTCGTTGGGTAAGAGCAGAGTAGAGTAAGTATTCAGTGAGCGCGTTCGACTCATTGAGACATATTACTGTGTCTATATAAAGCTAAGCCCTAGCGCGACGACTATTTTGAGGATAGATGTGGATGGATGAATTGAATACCCACTGGTGATGCTGACTAAGGGAGCAAGAAATACCCTTGCGAATTTTCTTTTCCTCGCTCTCTGCTTTCTTTCCATTAATTCTTTGCCAGCCCCATCCTTCTCCCATCCATCTAATCTGCTCCCTCGCTCTTTTCCACAAGAGCATAAGCACATAGATACATACATGCCTAGAACAGAGTATTCATGAAAGAACTCCTTTGTGAGTAGGCAATAAGGAAGTGGCAAAGTTTTAGTATTGCATGCATGCATATACAAAAGTTTGCGTCCGTAAAATGTGACTTCCATCATTGCTGTCTGAAGGCGAAACAGACGCCCGTATCTACACTCCACTTTTTTTCTGTACATTTCACTAGTTCCCCATCGTTCCTACTTATCCTTCAGAACCCTTGTTCTCACTCACTTTTCTCTATCTCGGAAATCTTCCATTTTTTCCTTCTCTTGCCTCAGCCCCATATTCCTCACTTTCTGAAAGGAGAACATTTGAAAATTATATGCTACAGGGTATATAGTACTTTATATATACAAGCATTTTACTTGGAGAAGGTAACTTCAGCAAGCTCGAGGTTTTTGTGGGGTCTGTCTGGTTTCCCTGTCAGATTGCCTTGACTAGAGAAGAGAAAAAAGGGACACAATGACAACAACTAACTTTGAGAGAAGGATGCGATGTTCCTCTGGAAAAAGATGCTCTATAAACTATAGACTTTTTCAGGCAATTTCCTTCCTCGCTGTTATATTCTTTCGTAAGCTCAGAGATATCCACCCTCTCATTTCTTCTCTCCACACAAGATTGTATCATCATCAGCTTGGCAGCAGATCTGTCTCTATTGTCTGCTTGCCAATGGCACATGAAATGTATGTACATTTTTATGCATATTATCCACATTCATCCACCAAACACTCAACCAACTTTTGGTAGGTGAGTGAGAGAGCAAGCATTATGAAATTTTTGGAGTGTAGTGATATAGATCAACATAATATCTTTCGCCACGAGAGCTTTTTTCTTCAGCAAAAGAAGCTAGAGGGTTCTATGAAAGGAAAAGATTTGAAAATCCTTCGATAAGAAATAAAAGCAACTGAAAAACTGGCTCTGTCAGGTACACAGCTTCTACCCTCCAGTAAACATACTTCTGAGGTCAAATGGAACAGAGTCGACAGGTATTTTTTATTCAGAAAGCTTTTAAAATTTCCATCTCTCCCTTTTCAAAAGTATTGCAAAAGAAACTATTGGATTTAGTTGGGAACCGTCAACCGTCTCTCTTATCTCCACTTTAAACACGAGGCAATGAGAAACCCGTTCACCAAAGTTCAAAGGGTATTTTTGGGCTTTCATTTCCAAAACTGACTTTTTCCTTCCTGGCCCAACTTTAATCGGCAAAGGAGGACCAGTTTATGGTACGATATAAAATAGCGCAATATACAAGGATGAGTAAGCAGAAGAGGGCCGAAGCCCACTTGATGCGATGATGATGACCCATTCAAACTTTTGATAAGAATACATATACATGTTTGTCCCAACAGTTTACAGCCTTGTTTTTGGCTTACCAAAATGGAAATGAATGATGTACAAATGTGATGATACAGATTCCACCCATGATGCCTTCTGGAGCTATCTCTCACTTCGTAATTCCTTTTTAGTCACTCGGGATTTCATCTTATTATGCGACATGTCCATCAAAAACATAGTTTGTGGTTCGGCTGATGAATATATCCCATCTTTGTTGTAGGGCAGTAGTAATTATTACGATATTCTTTTTTTTGTGGGCAGCCCATTGTGCTCCTCGATGTAATAACTGGATGAAAACATGTTATCATCAACAAGAACAACAACGATACTACCATAATCTCTCACATGCCATGTTGTCTGAAATTTCGCCTCCATTATTCCCTTGTAGCAAGCTTCTGTATAATTATAGGGCGCTGTGTTATATAATATGCATGGAGCATACGATAAAATTAGCGAGTTGACATTTAGCTGGAATGGAAAAAAACACGATACTTTTTAGGAGTGGTAGAGTATAACGTGTAGTTTGCACCTCTAAGCCTGAAGGAACCATTTTTACCTCTTGTTCCATACAATTTTGTTAGGTTTTCGATGGAAAAACCTGCTCAGCCTTAAAATCCAAATGGATCTCCAGCTCAGTCCGTATAAAAATTATGCAAGAGTGTACAACAAAGATATGCAAACTGTGTGCCGGATAGAATCATGATTCTTACAATTTTTTGCACTTTGAACAATATCCTCTGGAAGATGCACAAAAAGGGAAACAAGTTGATGCATGCGTGCACATGAAAAAAGTATCTATTTATCATCATCCACCCTTTTTTCTTTCGGCAGAAGAGGCAAGAGCAGAACCGAGTCTGAGGTACGTACGATCATTTGCAGGAAAACCATAAAAGGCTGTTTCTGCATTTACCCAAGTAAGTGAAGATCTTTAGGGTGTATTATACGAATATTGTATGTGTAATAATAGGATGGTTGCTTTTGCCTCGGAGTACAAAGGTCTTTTTTCATTTCCTTCCCTTGTTCACAATGCCCGTATAAATAATAAGTGCATGGAGTGCAGAACTAAAATCCAAAAGATTGCATGCCTCTCTCTCCCCATGCTCTTCTTTGGTTGCTATATACATGTAACCACATCGCTGATGTGGATCCTTATAAATGCAGATACTTGAGAGAATCTCTGGCACACACGCCTACGAAAACACCCTCGCCTCTTTTCAGTTGCCGTGACGGTGGCGAGCTCTCTCTCTTCTCATCTTCGTCTCTGCTTGCATTTGCACATACACACTCGCTCATCGCTCCTCTTTCTTGAGCTAAAAGGAAAATACGAGAGTTGTAGGGAAAGATATAACAGCTATCATCTTCCCTGTTGGGTACATTTATTATACTGACTTGAGAAGAGACAGAGGAAGCGTGAGTGACTGTGAGTGAGAGACTTTGGAAGAGAACGAATGATGGTGGTGGTGGGTAGAGAAAAAAGAGTAGGAGCACAAAAAAACTGGCTCAACTCATCCATCCATCCACTTCTCCCATCACATTGCTGTCTCTCTCTCCTTTTCTACATTTTCATGGCTGCTACATACATAAAATATCCACATTCCTTTCGCTCCTTCGATTTCCTATCCCATTTTTCTATTGACTAGTATAATATTAGAGCTAGCACACTCCACTTCTACTAGACTACACACATGGAAGGATAAAAAGGAAGGGTAAAATTGCCACAGAGGAAACCGAAAGAAGAGCGACCATCTCACTCAGAGATCTGCCAAGGTGACTCTCTTGTAAAATGCAGTGTGTGTAACTATGTCCATTAAAGCTATACTCTTATATTATACTCAGCTCACACGATATGACAGTCATTATCATCAACATCGTCGTCTTTATCTGATATGCAGTTCTCTCTTTTTTGTTATTATATAAAGCATTCATTGCATTGCTAGCCAAGCCTTCTCTCGCTTCGCTCACGGAGATAGTTACTGTTGACTATGTGTAGTATAGTAGCTCTCGGAAAAAAGTTTCCTACGAATTCATCATACTCCAGTTCCTCTTTTTCACATTATACACACTTATTTCTGGAAGAAGCAAAAGAGAGAAGGTAAAATAGATGGATTCATCTGGGGTACGGAAACCATGGTCTCACTCTATTTGGCAGATATAACCGAGCTGGGCTGTTGTGAAAATGTAATACCGCCCAGCTTTGCTCAGAATTTTACTCTAGACCCAGATAGATATAAGTGCAGACTCAAACGGCTTTCCTAGGAGGAAAAGCAAGCCCAGAAAGAAAAATATGTATGGGTTGGTATAACAGTCGTAGAAAAAGGTAAAGTATCATCATCAGGAAGAAAGGGGGAAGTTGTGAACACAAAAAAATGATATGGCGAAATGGAAGGAAGGTTGCTCATCTTTATGCCTTTCCGGATAGAGCCACACGCAAGGGAAAAGTAACGACATGTATGTAGGCATTAAAATGCTAGAGCTATTGATCTTCATTTCAGAGAATAGAATGCTTTGCCATTCCTCTTTTGAAAAAATACAAAGGAATCAATATGTATGATGATATGATGGCACTAGCTAGCTATTTTTTGCAACTGTATGTAACGTTTACATTGTGTGTGTATTTTGTATCT
The DNA here is from genome assembly GCA_001718145.1 of Orchesella cincta. Taxonomy (NCBI): domain Eukaryota; kingdom Metazoa; phylum Arthropoda; class Collembola; order Entomobryomorpha; family Orchesellidae; genus Orchesella; species Orchesella cincta. Next base: position 3,031 of record LJIJ01000698.1, on the reverse strand, counting down.
TCCAAAGGGTAAAGTTGTAAAGAGCAGTGGAGGATGTATCTACTTAAAATACACGATCATTGGCTGTTAGTGCGGAACCGTGGGTGCTTTGTGAAGCTACAAGGAACTCGTTATGACAAGCTAAGCAACCTAACAAGGAACTTTCCAGCTGCAATCCACTCAACAAAATATTGTCCCTGCTTTTGTACTTGGATATCATGAAACTTGTGGTAATTGCTGTCACCAAGAGAAATTCAACCGGAGGCAATAGAATGTTGTGTGGCCTTAGTTTAGTTATATATGCTCATTTATTGGCACTACAAAACCTGAACCTTTTTAAACTGATAAAGCCATGAGCTATGCCTCAATAATCCTAGTGAAAGTTGCTGTGTGAAAACACATGTGTAACGAATGCTACTCCGTACAAAAAAGAAAGTAACAAATAACAAACATTTGCCTCAATTCTGCATAGCGTACTACAGGTAAACTAAACAGAAATGAGCCATGAACTCTCCCTATTTCAATATTGGATTTTTATCAGCAGTACACTTTGGTGATCAACAAAATAAGCTACAAACGTACGGTACTCAATCGACTATGCCACATTGTGTTTTTGCGAGTAAGCACTCGCTACTCACGCTTTTCAATTTGATTTATTTACAAAAATTCAGCCCTGCATTGTGTTATGCTCCATTTCTTTTCAGGCGGAATGCCATCGAAGGAAAAAGGAATCCACCTTCGTTCCAAGGTGCACGATGTGGTTGACCAAGGACATCATCAAGAAGAATCGCAACCAAGCTGAAAAGTTCTATTTTACGAGGCTACGAAAGGGAAAAGGATTTCCAAAAGCCAACAAGATAAGGTATATTCGATTCGCTGCTCCTTTTATCAGCACCATATTGTGGTTAATTGGTGCACAGCAGGCAGCTGAAAAGAGGCGTTGATGGGAGATTGGCAATCTTTTCCTTACGAAAATTATTGTCAAGAGGATAAATACAGTCTATTGAGTGAGAGAAATGAATGAAATGAATGGGTCTTGAAAACACATGCTCCTCCAAAACATGCATGGGAGGTGCACCAAAACGATTAACTAACAAACACAAGACTAAATTACACACATAAGGAATCCGATCCGTTGAATATGAACGGATGAGGGAAAGAAGGGGAAATGACGAAAAAGATATTAAGTTTCCCCTAAAAACACCACACCACATTAGAAACCAGTTCGTACTGAAATTAAATCTAGCAGAAGCACCACAACAGAAAACCGTGCTATACACTCCATCCAAATGTATGAAAAGTTTGAATGAGGAAAAGATGTTGAGCTGAGGTGTTTAGAAGAGGAGAGAAGCAAGCTTCATACCACTTTTCAATATCTCCAGGAATAGGGGCTCCAGCTCAAACAGACTACATGATAAATAGTGCATTACGGATAAAGGTTGAGAAGAGAGAGAGCCAACGGGGTTAGTTTTCCCCTTCAAACCATATATTACTCCCTAGCCAACAATCCAGAGTGGCATTCTGTTTACTTTTCAAGACAAATTATCTGTAGCTCTTTTCTCATCCCAGTTTTCCTATTATCTTGACCTTCCTTTTCATGAACATGAAAAAGCTGCTTTCTTAATAATTGTATAGCAGAACGGTTGAGATTGCACCTGAAAAATATTAACTTTGTGCACATCCAATCGGTCTCGAACAGACAACAAAAGAGTCATAAAATTACTTTCACGTATAAAAAGCAAGAAAGCGGTGAAAGGTGAAAGAAGGTAAGTACGTATACTCATTGACACACATAAATCTGATCCTCGGGAACGTATTTTTGTACTCGAATTAAATGTTAAAGCTAATTTTCTGAGAATCATCGGAACCCAAAAGCTTATAAATGCTTTCACTCAGACTACTTAACTACCAAGCCGGAAACTAAAGTCAGTTTGGGTACCATCCCAATGATTTTCATTGGAACTCTTATTACTGCTAATGGTTGCTGCAAGCCAGAAAATAGGAATGGTTGTCGACTAGATTTGGAAGCAAAGTAGGCGGGATGCGGCAGTACGAGAACAATACGGTTGGAATGTTCCATTATGGGTCATTAGAATCGGACAAAAGGAATGACAATGAACAATATTGTATAGCATCTTTAATACACTCATACTACCCTAACGCATAAATACAAGACAAAAAAACTGCTCATTTGTGGGTATTAATGTTAGAAGAAAGAAAATACATCACTATTAAATTTAACGTATGTACTCATGAATAACATATATTACTGGGGCGCATAAACGTGAAAGGATTCTACAACGTAAGGAAATGGTCGTGTGTAGTAGAGCTCGGCTATTGCACGTGTGTAATTCTTTTAAGCTCTCATCGTGTGTGTGCCGACTTCTTTTCAACCTTCATCGGAGTGCTTTCATTTCAATGCTTCATTCCAGTAGCAACAGGTATCCTATTCTGTAGTATACTCTCTCGGATGTCAACCGTCTTCACTAAAAGCTCAAACAAATAGCATACATACTACTGTTACTATGCTCGTCCTATTTGCGGTACGCATGCAGGACTGTGTGCCTTATCTATATGTAAATTTCTGTGGCCTTTCTTTCATAATAATTTGCTTACTTTATACGTGCTTACAACTAATAATGAACTTGTATGATATGCCAAAGAAGTAGGAGCGATTTATTCTTTTTTTAAATGTTCATAAATTTCCATTAAATATTTTGAGACTTGAAATAATTTATTGAAATTTAGAAGCCTTAAACATCTATATAAACAACCCCACACTTTCATTGGTGGTTTACACCTTTAATTTACAGGGCGGAAGATTCTGCAGAGGTTTATCCTCATTTCAGAAGCTTTTCATCACCTTTTTACTTAGAAAGCCATAAAAATGAAATATTTCGTAAAGTACAAAACAAGTGGCATTCTCGTCTTCCGCTCCCGTTTTTTATGGGAGACTGGGGAGCTCTAAACGGAGCAATTAAGTTTCACATGCGTGTGCATCTGCCAGGGAAGATTTTATCATTTGAAAAAGCGAGCTTAAACTATTTTTGGT
>LJIJ01000697.1:0-82350 GCA_001718145.1 Orchesella cincta | reverse complement strand
AGCAGTGAAAAGCCATGAGTACATCACTTTTATCAATATCTATCATATATATCATATACTTTTGTTGATTAAAAGTGATGCTGATTAATTGCGATCAATCTTCTCATATGATGGATGGGTGGTATGAAAAAAAACAAAAAAGTGGAACTTACCTAAACTAAACGCTCCTTGTAGATTTGTAATCTACTTTCTTGTTCTTGCACTAGAGCTAGCAAAGATAGAGCATAAAGCCAAGCTTCTGTCTTTTTTGTTAGGTTTTTTCTGATCACTGTTGAATGAGGTGGATCAAGGAATAACAAATACATGAAATACTGTTTAATTTCCACACTTCAAGTATCTAATAGCATTCCAAATTTTCAGCTACTCGTATATTCTGGAAAACTGTGGACCTTCTATGATATAAACAATAATACCACTCAATAAATATTGTATTGCGATCACAATATCGGATTTCTGACTGTAACTCGCTTACTCCAGAACTCCAATCCTACACGTTCTTCCTAGAAACCATTTGCCTCAAGATCACGATCATCGAAACTACTGCCTTCATTCGAACCAAAAATTTCCGTCGGTGTCAACTGAACAAAAACGAAAAGACCAAAAAACCTGTAGGATGTCTCAGTTTATGTAGAGCGAGGCCATTTATTTAATTCCATTCGATACCTTCCTTTTGTCAAAGGAAAGGCTTTCGTTTGCTCAAGGTGGATTGGAAAGTCTAGTCAAACTGATACATTTCGGTTTATGATCTTTTTATTTCATTTTGCAATAAAAGCTACAACGTTCACGTGCGAAGAGAACGCATTACATTTTTCTGTATGAAATTGCTGCAATGCGAGATACTACAATATATTTATGCCAGAGTAAGACAGTAACACAATACAAACGTAACCCACACCTAGATATATGGCAATTAAACTAGAAACAAAATGAAAATGTGACCGTTTTTACGAATCCTCCATATCTCATCCCTGTTATATCCCATATAATGTTTTCTCTTTTGTATGTAAACTGTAAAAGTGAAATTGGGAAAAGTTCTTTTGATATTTACTCTACATTTCATCTTATAATGCCCAGCAGAACAATAAATCTTCATAGAACTGTGGTATACTAGAAGTTTTACATTCCGCATTCCATTTTTAGATTTACTTGTCTTGGGCCATAAAACACAATCGGAGTAAATCTAAATCTGTCAAAAACTTTTCCACGAAGAAGAAAGGAGAAAATTATTGATAAACATGTTGGACACGGTGGGCATCACAATATATAAAAAAAACAAGAACACGGAATAAAATACAAACGTCTGAGCCTGAACACACAAATACATACTTTGGAGTGTGTAGATATCATCAACTGCATTTGACTTCGGCGTTCATTGATATGTCTGGCATTTCGTTCACTAAAATGTATTGTATTCTAATCGAAATCTACCTGACGCTTTGAGAGTCTAAGGCATTTCACAGTCACTGCTTAATTTTGTGGTTACGTAAAAGTGATTATGTAATTAGTCTGAAGTAGTTAGGTAAATGACAAAAACAAAGGAGACATGCATATATTTCATGTTGATTAGCAAACAATTACTCTACCACATTTCAAATATATAATATAGAAGGCATTTCTCAAAAGAGTCAACGTTTGACTTGCTGACCGTAATATTGTAGGAATGTAATTTTCGAGAAAAGTTAATTTACAGTAGAAGAAGGGTAGAGATGGCACATGTAATTCCATCTTTATCATGGAGTTTGCGTAACCAAGTCAGATATGTGAGAGAGCCTCTCTCAGAGAGGTAAGATCTTGTGGGCATCCTGAGAAAATGAGAAAAGTTTCACTGAAACTGGATGATAACAGTAGCAGAAGCCAAGAGATACTAGCCTTATTGTCCTGATTCCATAATACTTATAAGCTCCCTCTCCAACAGCTATACCGGATTGTTGTACATTTACCTGAGTGTTTCACCTTTTTGTTAGGCTGGGTTTGGCAATTTCATAATTAGAGATTAAGCGTTGCATGATTATGAGAAGTCTTAAAAACTAATGTAACGTAAATAAATAAACATGTCAAACCATTACTTCATTCAAGAAGGTAGGAAAAGAAAATCCTTACAAACTTAATCTCAATTTTGTTCCCTTGTATATTTGTAGCTCTTACACAACAGAGGAATTGGATGGTAGCCTGTAATTTCCATTTCCTGAACAACACATAGTGGATAATTAGCTCACTTTCCCTTCAACAATCTTCAAATTACATCCCAAGTGAGAGGGAAACCAAAAGCAACAGCGAGCCCCGTAATGGAAGCTTCGCAAAGCAGCATTAATTCAAAGCTGGAGAACAAAAGGAAAAAGAAAACAGCTTTTCACCTATAGAGCCCAAGCCAAGCTGCGAAATGTCAGCCGTGCAGAAATACTACTTATGATATACAACAGAAGAATATGAATCTATTCGGCGAGGAGAAACCTCATATTTGTCGTTTACTACTAAACTAAAGTTCTTAGTTCCAAGTTCCATTGCAGTCGTAAATCAAGCTGAAATTCTTCAGGGGTCTGAGCGCTACGCTGTTCCTTTTATTCCAAAATTTACACATATCAGTATTGCAACAACAAAAAGTTGGTTATTGTGCAGCAACTTTCCCAAAAATCCTAGAAAATTTGGAGTAAAAAGAGATCCCTCCAGGTGAAAGAAAAGTAACTTTGACACTGACAAGTTTCTTGTTTGTTGAAACGTAACAGAACCCTTCACAATAGAATCATCATCACCAACAAAATCATGATTAGCGTCGAATTTTTCATGAGCTACATTATACATCTAACTTCTGAGACTTGATTTTGGAACTATACCAAAAGTTTTAAAAGGAAGTGTGGGTGCGTGAGACCAAAAACCGGAAAAGCATTATAAGCATTGTTCACGCCCATTGTTTTTGAATTTGTACAGCCACCATCTTGATCTTGATATACTTAATTCTGCTGTGGTGCCCAATTTTGTTTGAAAAGAGAAAAATACGAAAATGAAACCGGATACACTTAAGGCTTCTGAAAATATAGCAGAACAAAGATTCAATTAGGATTAGGATAGCACATAATATGTGCCACATATCACTGATAGCAGCAGGGGGAAACAGACATCGCTCTTATCAATGTTTATAATATTCATACAACAAACAACGCAGTAAAGTATAGTATGATGCTATGATATGACTGATGACGTCAATACGTCTTGTAAACGTGAAACCAAATATTAAAGGATTTTAAAACTATGACTTGACCTAAAAAGGGAAAATTTGCCTGAAAGATTATTGTCCCTCATTTAGGTGGCTAAATTTGAACAAGCAACTCATCTGAGGATATAAACGAGTCAAAACAACCAAGAAACAAGATCTTCAGTTATCGGCTGTCGATATTTACTTACTTTCAACTTTAGCCATTTACTCTCCTTAACCCAGTTCTTTTGTGTACCCACCTAGTCACTTCAATTCTATTCTACAGATTTAGCAAAACAAAGCTTTTATTTATTATTAACCAAGCTGGGGATGTGGATGGTCGAGTTGTTTCCTGTCACCTGTGCACACATTAAGAAATAATGAGGAGGACAGCACATCAAAAGATGCACTGAAAATAGAAAAGAAAATTCTTAGAGTATGACGTTGCATTGTGCATTGACTTTCTTTGTTCGTTCAATATGATTCAACAATCTTAAAGTAAAAACATACTGCGGAACTTTTTCCCCCCAAAAGAATACTAGAACAGAAACTTACATCAGTTTTGGAACAATGATTAGAGCAAATGATGACTGAAACTGTCACCAAGATGTGATTCCGGTGATGGATATCGTTCCAGCCAAAAGTGATAGTGTTTGAGCGAAATTAGATGGAAACTGTTGCCAAACGGCGAGGAAAGTACTTATTACCATTGTCATTTTCCAGCCCAACGCACACATTCCAAATCATTTTCCCTTTGCTAATACTTTTCTAGTCGTTGGAAGACAAAAAATGAAGTGAATTCTAGAGTAAACCCAACCACAAAATTAGGATTTAGTCATTTGTTATAGCAGAAAATCTTCCTTCCCAAACATTATGACAGAAACAGATAGAACAGTTGACGACGGCTCCATGCTGGGTGCCAGCACTGAGGAGCTTTCTCCCGAGCTTCTCCGTTGTGTGACAAACAGCCACAATCTCAGCATCATGTTGGAGTCGTTCGAGAGCAGCCATCACAATGCTGGGAATAACAGTTCTTTGTTCACCGATAGCTTCCAGACATTTCGAAACTTTTACATGCCGCATCGCTACGAGGTACCAATTTCACTGGTTGTCCAATCGAATGGGATACCATGGTTTGCTGGCCGGAGACGGATGAAGGGCAAACTGTTACGTTGCCCTGTTTTGGCGAGCTGAACGGAATCTATTATGATACTTCAAGTAAGTAAAAACCAACATTTTATTTATTTGTTTTGGCAAGCTTTCATATTATTATGTTAGGCAAATCCCAGTGTGCTAGTTTATCCATTGTATAAGCTTACCATTGCTTCTGTTTTCAATGAATCTGGATCAAAAGGATTTGCAAAAACGTGTGGCATATGTGTTCAAGGCTTATATAGCTTATTCGATTATAGTGAAAGGGAAAAAACGAGAAAGTCCATGATGAAAAAAATACACATCGAGAGAGAGTGAGGGGAAAACGAACAAACTTCATTGGTAAAAATCCTTTGTATAGCTTATGTAACAGTAGCATATAGTATTTCCCAAAGGGATAACAGAACGCTGACGGACGTGGCGTGGTGCTAGTGATGATAATATGCCGATGCTTTTACGTCTTGGAAAGCCTTCCAAGAGTAGCTATTATCACGTCAGCTTACATTTCATGATTCCCATTTCATGACGATGATGATGGCCACTCGCAAAGGATGATTGACCAATATTTGCCCCCATCTTAAATATATGACCACGTTGTGTATATATACAATGTAATGTACAACGATAGATTTTTCTGGCAAATCGGTAATCACAGTTTTCATCCATTCCGAAAACACATTCGTAAGCTGAACAACGAACAAAATTTCAAATGTTTAGATTGTGCATTTCCTTCATTTCTTTACTCTCACAAAGTTTTGTTTTCCTTTCACATGTCTGGAGTAAAGCTTGCTATTTTTGTGGATAGCAAATACATTATGGCGAGCATACAATAAACGAAACAAGTGAAAGCAAATTGTGAGCTATTCATTCTTGTTTACTCTCCATGGGTGGTCGCATGTTTTTCTACTTTTCTCCGGGGGTAGCTTGTCCATAATCTTATTTAACAATAACAGTAATACAATGCATTGTGGCAATGATTGTATTTACAAAATACGAGGGTAAAGACCATTTGTGAAAAAAATAAATTCGTTGGCGCTTGTCTCAAAAAATTGGCTTACTAGATATAAAATATAACGCGCTAATAAGCTTACTTTAGTGTTACGATTTCCTTAAGGTGTTCTAGTCATTTTTATTTCTCAACTACCTTTTACTTTTCTAATACGCTGTAATACTTGACCAGAAAATACCCCTTCAATATCTCACGTAGAAAGTAAAAGGTAGTTGAGAAATAAAAATGACTAGAACAGCCTTAGGAAATCGGTAACACTAAGTAAGCTTATTCGGCGTTATATTTTATATCTAGTAAGCAATTTTTGACAAGCGCCAACGAATTTATTTTTTTCCAAAATGGTCTTTACCCCTCGTATTTTGTAAATACAATCATTGCCACAATGCATTGTATTACTGTTATTGTTAAATAAGATATGGACAAGCTACCCCCGGAGAAAAGTAAGAAAACATGCGACCACCCATGGAGAGTAAACAAGAATGAATAGCTCACAATTTGCTTTCACTTGTTCGTTTATTGGTATGCTCCCATAATGTATTTGCTATCCCACAAAAATAGCAAGCTTTACTCCAGACATGTGAAAGGAAAACAAAACTTTGTGAGAGTAAAGAAATGAAGAAATGCACAATCTAAACATTTGAAATTTTGTTCGTTGTTCAGCTTACGAATGTGTTTTCGGAAGGATGAAAATGTGATTACCGATTTGCAGAAAAATCTATCGTTGTAAATTACATTGTATATATATATACAACGTGGTCATATATTTAAGATGGGGGCAAATATTGGTCAATCATCCTTTCGCGAGTGGCCATCATCATCGTCATGAAATGGGAATCATGAAATGTAAGCTGACGTGATAATAGCTACTCTTGGAAGGGCTTTCCAAGACGTAAAAGCATCGGCATATTATCATCACTAGCACCACGCCACGTCCGTCAGCGTTCTGTTATCCCTTTGGGAAATACTGTATGCTACTGTTACATAAGCTATACAAAAGGATTTTTACCAATGAAGTTTGTTCGTTTTCCCCTCACTCTCTCTCGATGTGTATTTTTTTCATCATGGACTTTCTCGTTTTTCCCTTTCACTATAATCGAATAAGCTATATAAGCCTTGAACACATATGCCACACGTTTTTGCAAATCCTTTTGATCCAGATTCATTGAAAACAGAAGCAATGGTAAGCTTATACAATGGATAAACTAGCACACTGGGATTTGCCTAACATAATAATATGAAAGCTTGCCAAACAAATAAATAAAATGTTGGTTTTTACTTACTTGAAGTATCATAATAGATTCCGTTCAGCTCGCCAAAACAGGGCAACGTCACAGTTTGCCCTTCATCCGTCTCCGGCCAGCAAACCATAGTATCCCATTCGATTGGACAACCAGTGAAATTGGTGCCTCGTAGCGATGCGGCATGTAAAAGTTTCGAAATGTCTGGGAAGCTATCGGTGAACAAAGAACTGTTATTCCCAGCATTTGATGGCTGCTCTCGAACGACTCCAACATGATGCTGAGATTGTGGCTGTTTGTCACACAACGGAGAACTCGGAGAAAGCTCCTCAGTGCTGGCACCCAGCATGGAGCCTGTCGTCAACTGTTCTTATCTGGTTTCTGTCATAATGTTTTGGAAGGAAGATTTTCTGCTATAACAAATGACTAAATCCTAATTTTGTGTTGGGTTTACTCTAGAATTCACTTCATTTTTTGTCTTGCAACGACTAGAAAAGTATTAGCAAAGGGAAAATGATTTGGAATGTGTGCGTTGGGCTGGAAATGACAATGTGTAATAAGTACTTTCCTCGCCGTTTGGCAACAGTTTCCATCTAATTTCGCTCAAACACTATCACTTTGGCTGGAACGATATCCATCACCGGAATCACATCTTGGTGACAGTTTCAGTCATCATTTGCTCTAATCATTGTTCCAAAACTGATGTAAGTTTCTGTTCTAGTATTCTTTTGGGGGGAAAAGTTCCCAGTATGTTTTTACTTTAAGATTGTTGAATCATATTGACGAACAAAGAAAGTCAATGCACAATGCAAGTCATACTCTAAGAATTTTCTTTCTATTTTAAGTGCATCTTTTGATGTGCTGTCCTCCTCATTATTTCTTAATGTGTGCACAGGTACAGGAAACAACTCGACCATCCACATCCCCACAGCTTGGTAATAATAAATAAAAGCTTTGTTTTGCTAAATCTGTAAAATAGAATTGAAGTGACTAGGTGGGTACACAAAAGAACTGGGTTAAGTAGAGTAAAATGGCTAAAGTTGAAAGTAAGTAAATATCCGACAGCCGATAACTGAAGATCTTGTTTCTTGGTTGTTTTGACTCGTTTATATCCTCAGATGAGTTGCCTGTTCCAAATTTAGCCACCTAAATGAGGGACAACAATCTTTCAGGCAAATTTTCCCTTTTTAGGTCAAGTCATAGTTTTAAAATCCTTTAATATTTGGTTTCACGTTTACAAGACGTATTGACGTCATCAGTCATATCATAACATCATACTACACTTTACTGCGTTGTTTGTTGTATGAATATTATAAACATTGATAAGAGCGACTGTCTGTTTCCCCTGCTGCTATCAGTGATATGTGGCACATATTATGTGCTATCCTAATCCTAATTGAATCTTTGTTCTGCTATATTTTCAGAAGCCTTAAGTGTATCCGGTTTCATTTTCGTATTTTCTCTTTTTCAAACAAAATTGGGCACCACAGCAGAATTAAGTATATAAAGATCAAGATGGTGGCTGTACAAATTCAAAAACAGTGGGCGTGAACAATGCTTATAATGCTTTTCCGGTTTTTGGTTTCTCACGCACCCACACTTCCTTTTAAAACTTTTGGTTATAGTTCCAAAATCAAGTCTCAGAAGTTAGATGTATATGTAGCTCATGAAAATTGGACGCTAATCATGATTTTGTTGGTGATGATGATTCTATTGTGAAGGGTTCTGTTACGTTTCAACAAACAAGAAACTTGTCAGTGTCAAAGTTACTTTTCTTTCAACCTGGAGGGATCTCTTTTTACTCCAAATTTTCTAGGATTTTGGGGAAAGTTGCTGCAACATAACCAACTTTTTGTTGTTGCAATACTGATATGTGTAAATTTTGGAATAAAAGGAACAGCGTAGCGCTCAGACCCCTGAAGAATTTCAGCTTGATTTACGACTGCAATGGAACTTGGAACTAGAACTTTAGTTTAGTAGTAAACGACAAATATGAGGCTTTCTCCTCGCCGAATAGATTCATATTCTTCTGTTGTATATCATAAGTAGTATTTCTGCACGGCTGACATTTCGCAGCTTGGCTTGGGCTCTATAGGTGAAAAGCTGTTTTCTTTTTCCTTTTGTTCTCCAGCTTTGAATTAATGCTGCTCTTGCGAAGCTTCCATTACGGGGCTCGCTGTTGGCTTTTGGTTTCCCTCTCACTTGGGATGCAATTTGAAGATTGTTGAAGGGAAAGTGAGCTAATTATCCACTATGTGTTGTTCAGGAGAATGGAAATTACAGGCTACCATCCAATTCCTCTGTTGTGTAAGAGCTACAAATATACAAGGGAACAAAATTGAGATTAAGTTTGTAAGGATTTTCTTTTCCTACCTTCTTGAATGAAGTAATGGTTTGACATGTTTATTTTATTTACGTTACATTAGTTTTTAAGACTTCTCATAATCATGCAACGCTTAATCTCTAATTATGAAACTGCAAACCCAGCCTAACAAAAAGGTGAAACACTCAGGTAAATGATACAACAGTCCGGTATAGCAGTTGGAGAAGGGGCTTATAAGTATTATGGAATCAGGAAATAAGGCTAGCATCTCTTTGGCTTCTGCTACTGGTCCATCATCCAGTTTCAGTGAAACTTTTCTCATTTCTCAGGATGCCCACAAGATCTTACCTCTCTGAGAGAGGTTCTCTCATATAACTGGCTTGGTTATGCAAACTCCATGATAAAGATGGAATTACATGTGCCATCTCTACCCTTCTTCTACTGTAAATTAACTTTTCTCGAAAATTACATTCCTACAATATTACGGTAGCAAGTCAAAAGTTGACTCTTTTGAGAAATGCCTTCTATAATTATATATTTGAAATGTGGTAGAGTAATTTGTTTGCTAATTCAACCATGAAATATATGCATGTCTTCTTTGTTTTTGTCATTTACCTAACTACTTCAGACTAATTACATAATCACTTTTACGAAACCACAAAATTAAGCAGTGACTGTGACAATGCCTTAGACTCTAACGATAAGACGTCTGGTAGATTTCGGATTAGAATACAATACATTTTAGTGAAACGAAATGCAGACATATCAATGAACGCTGAAGTCAAATGCAGTTGATGATGTCTGAACACACAAATACATACTGTGTAGTGTGTTCAGACTCAGACGTTTGTATTTTATTCCATATTCTTGTTCTTTTTATATATTGTGATGCCACCATGTCCAGCATGTTTATTCAATAATTTTCTCCTTTCTTCTTCGTGGAAAAGTTTTTGACAGGTTTAGATTTACTCCCGATTGTGTTTTATGGCCCAAGACAAGTAAATCTAAAAATGGAATGCGGAATGTAAAACTTCGAGTAGTACCACAGTTCTATGAAGATTTATTGTTCTGCTGGGCATTATAAAGATGAAATGTAGAGTAAAATATCAAAAGAACTTTTCCCAATTCACTTTTACAATTTACAATACAAAAGAGAAAAATTATATGGGATATAAAAAGGAATGAATATGGATGGATTCGTAAAAAATGAGCCACATTTCATTTTGTTTCTAGTTTAATTCCAATATATCTAGGTGTGGGTTAAGTTTGTATTCTGTCTTACTTTTCGCATAAATGTATGTAGTATTCGTTGCAGCAATTTCATACAAGAAAATGTAATGCGTTGCTCTTGCACGTGTGTAGCAAACTCTTATTGCAAAAATGAATAAAAACAGATCATAAAACCCGAACATTGTATCAGTTTGACTACCCTTTCCAATCCAACTGAGAAATGAAAGCCTTTTCTTTGACAAAAAGGAAGGTATCGATGGAATTAAATAAATGGCTCGCCTACATAAAACTGAGAAATCTACAGGTTTTTGTTCTTTTCTTTTTGTTCAGTTGACACCGCCGGAAATTTCTTGGTTTCGATGAACGTAGTAGTTCCGATGATCGTGATGCTTGAGGCAAAGTGGTTTATAAGGAAAACGTGTAGGATCTGGAGTTTCTGGAGTACAAGCGGAAGTTACACAGCAGAAATCGCGATATTCGTGATCGCAATACAATATTTATTGAGTGGTATTATTGTATTATATGCATAGAAAGTCTCACAGTTTTCCCAGAATAACGAAGTAGCTTTGGAAAAATCTTGGAAATGCTATTAAGATACTTGAGTGTAGGAAAGTAAAACAGTATTACATGTATCGTTATCTCTGATCCACCTACATTCAACAATGTACCAGAAAAGCACACACTAACAAAAAAGACAGCAGCTTGTGCCTTGTGCTTTATGCTCTAAAATCTTTGCTAGCCTCTTGTGCTAGCCAAGAACAAGTAGATTACAATCTACAAGGAGCGTTAGTTTAGGTAAGTTCCACTTTTCTTGTTTTCATACCACTTCACTCCATCCAAATATGAGAAGATTTGATTGATCGCAATGTAGTAGCATCAATTTTAATCAACGAAAAAAGTATATGATAAACCTTTCTGATAGATATAAATAGATCTAGATTCATGCTTTTCACTGCTCACCTCCTACCCTTTGTATTAATCTTTCCAAGCTAATATTCTGGAACGGAGTACCAGATCAGTACCTTGGTTTAGAATCTTTGACATTAGGTAGAAAACTTCATCGACCTGACAAGTCCTAAACAATGCTTTAACATCATCTACCTATATTATGGCGCAGTAAAACATCCTTAAACTCTCTAGAGACACATCATAATCAAATTCCATCCAACTGCAATTTCCAATTTTCTTTGTCGTGCCACAAATTTGATAAAAGCAATCAATATGGAAACTCTTTCCAGCAGCAGAGGCTGCCTCTACCTGTTCAATTCATACCTGCCTGATGCGACACAATATTTAGCTAATTCACCTTTATCTACAGTAATTAAATAATCAATGAGGATGCGAAGCAAATAAATACAAGGTAAGAAGTTGCTCTTTGCCCAAATGATCAAAATGCATCTCAAATATGAATGATTTGCATGAAATTGCTCATCCATGGATGCAAATAACATTAACCAGCTTGGGTTCCACTTCACAATCGCAGGAGAGCAAAGTGTATGGAAGGCAACAACAGGTAAGGTGGTTATGGTTCATAGCTCCTTTGTGCTATACACTTCCTTCAATTCCAATGTCATTCTAAACTCACAGTCAGTCTTATCAAAACGATCCTTTCTTCATGTACTTCTACAGTAGAGGCTCTACGGTGTGTTCTGTACATAACTGTTACTTCGCTCGCTGCTTTTTGAGAATACATACGTATATGTATATCCGCATATCGGCTTTACTCAATATTTATAAGGTACATACTGAAGTCAGTTAAGCATCAGCACATCATGAAGATACAAAACATAGAATGAAAATGTGTGGGACCAGATCGTGTCGTACTTCAAAAATCTCTCGTTTGCCTATACAGCAGCAAACAAAAGTTTCACTTTTTGTTCATGTACAATACAATACAATGATGTAAGATATTTTTTCCTTGATCCTTTGCCGTGTTTACTAAGCATACGAAAGAAGCACAAAGCACATTACATTCTGCATATTGCAGTATAAACGTGTTTAGATTGCCCTACATTTCGTTTTGCTCTTCATCTCGTACTTTTGTGTTTTTGTCGGCGTAGAATGTAGTGCTGAGTTAGTAGATATTAGTTAATGCAGCACAATTTGGAGTATACCACTTACGGACGGAAGACAGTATAAGCTATTATAGAATTAAGTTGATTTCGTAATCATTTTAGATATTCGACATTATTGTTACATTTGTCCATTGTCCTTGTGAGATTCTTTGATTGGTATTCATTATTGGACAGTCAGCAGTGTTTGGGTGAGTGCAAGAGTTAAATGAATGAGCAAAATAATTAGCATGCGGTCTCATTAGAATGGAAATTATAAGTTTACGTAGTTATTTCTTTGTCACTTTTAGCCGGTTACCTTGAAGGAAGATGGATGATGACGATACATGGTACCAGTGCAAACAATGTCAAGATAAGTTTAAAACGACAGCCGAGCTTCAAAAACACAAGAGGATCAATCATCGACCAGTGGTAGTTGTTGCAAAGTAAGTTCAGCGTTAGATTGGTTTTTATCATTAATAATTAAAATTATATAAGGATAACCGAGCTGTATTATAATACATTGTAATTTTTAATTGCTTTTTTTTAGAAAGTCAGCACCACCACCACCACCGCCCCCTTTGTCACAAAATGAGGATTCGGAATCCGAGTATATTAATGAAGGCACAGAGAAATTAGCTTGTGGCTCATGTCGCCATCAGTTTGACACCAGTGATCCGGTTGTACTTCACTTACTACGTCAATACAGGAATGAAAACGGCGCATTTAAATGTCCGTATTGTGTCAAAGTGCAACTTAAAAAGTCTGATTTTCTTGAAAATAATACTACGGAATTACAAACGAGTCCCGTGCGGAATCTGAGTATGCGCAGAAGGAGCCGTAGTACTGGCAGTAATGGAAAACCCGATAGAACCTCCAACCGACTGTTGCAGAACAAGAGAAGGGTGAGAAAGCCACTTGTGGAGTCTACAGTTTCAGCATCTCCAATATCTCTTGATTCACCATCAACACGAGCATCCCTTGCTACCTTCAAAACCTCATCATCAAGCTCTTCATCATTCAGAAAAAGTAAACACAATCGCAGCTTTGGAGTTGCCTATAGACATTCTGAAGAGACTGGAAGATCGGGACACGGTAAAATCAGTAGTTCTCCAAGAGCAGTAGGAGGGCACAAAAGAAGCAGTGAAGTTTTGAGAACTAAAAGGTACAGCGACGTTGAAACGCCTCTCAAGCTATCTGTTTTGATCAATGAAGAACCGTTAACCAATGACCGCTTAGCTGTTCCAAGAGCAAGGGAATACGACAAAGGTAACATAACCTGTCAGTATTGTGGTTTTGTCGCAAAATCCTTCCGGGAGGTGCAGTTTCACATTAATACGCACATGGCAAAGTCATATCCTTGTGAATTTTGTGCTGCCATTTATCGAAGTAAACAGGCCGTGGTTAAGCATACTGCTAACCATCATGCCGACGAAGCTAAAGCGAAGCAGTTACTTCAAGAGTCCAATTCCGGATTTGCTAGTAGTGGCAATTCAACGGAATCTGAAAAAGTATATCGCAATGGGGATTCCTCGTCCATGACTAGTGAAGAAGAGTATGACAATGACAACCTCTCTGATTCAAATATGGACAGCTCAATGATGATGAACGACTTAACTAGTAGCAGTTTTACGGCAACCTCAAGTCATTTTCAACCGCAAGAGGATGAGAATGCTGGCACTGGATACGGGTTTCAAGATAAATATTTTTCAACTGACAGTGTTCAATATTCTAATTCTCAACCGTCTGAGTTCGAAATGGTTGACACCAATTTGGAAAAGATTGTCGAGTTGGCCAACTTTTAAAGTGGTTTATGGCTGTTCGCTGTACTACCGTAATTTGCCAGTTGTGTAAATTGCTGGATGGTTGAATTTATTTGTTGGTTATTTAATACTATTTGTATACACAAAATTAACTGTTACTGTACATACAATTTTAAATACATTTATATTTTATTAGTTTACCTTTAAATAGCATTTCTTTTAGTTTATTTTTCTTTATCCGTTTCGTGACTTTGCCATTACAAATATTGCCAATATATATATATATCTATTTTGTATTAAATTCAAAGCATGCGTTTATGTCGCATTGTAAAATCTTAGTACCTTAACAATGAGCCTTCAGTCAATATCATAAGCCGCTACCATTGTCTGTTACGTATAATGAAATAAACAGCAAAAATATTATTAAAGCTAACTATTCTAAGGATTAAGAGACCTGAAATATGCTCAAGCTCAACCACCGAGTGTTCCTTAACTGTATCAACATAATAATGTATTTGTAATGTTAAGGGAAGTTGTCGAAACGAAATAAAGTACAAGAATTGCGAGTATTTTCGTACATTAGAAAAAATTCAAAACCTATCTAATCTACTAGTAGTGCTCATTTAAATTATTAAATGCTTGCGTAAAAGCAGTTATATGTCCTGGTGAAAATATTGGCATTGCATTTGTCGTGCTGTGTAAACTACATTGAACTTGAACAGAAATTTATTAATATATGAGTACCGAAGTACAGCTATATATCCCTTTTGCAATCCGATGCTATTGGCTAGACTAGCAATTTGTTCGTGTATCCGTGCATCGGAACTAGTGGACAAACAAAGGGAGAGTCATAATATTGTCATGCATTTCTTCATGAATTTTCTATATCAAGGACTTTTGAAATTATTTTCATTTATAGTTTAGCTCTCAGTTGGTGGTTTCTCATTTGGGAACAACTAGCTGAGTAAAAGGACATACTAAGGACAATAGTGCCTATTGTGCCAGAAAACGCAAAAATGTACTCCCAACAGTTATTATTATTCTAGTTTTTCCCAACAGGATCCACTATACTACCTTGATCTACTACACTTGGAATGACTTTTTCCCATCACTTCTTCCTTCCGCTCTAATGCACTTTGATATTGTTGTCAAAGTACGAACCAAGTCGCCTTCCTTTCTATGTTAGCTTTCCCACTAGCATGCTAATGGAAGAAAATATACCAAGTTGGTGTTGAAAACAGAAACAAGGAGAGACATCCTTTCTCTTTTTATTTCTGTAGTTGAAACTCATTTCATTCGAAAGCATGCCCACGTACACTTTTCCCATCCAACCCCTGACAGAAGCAAGCGACCCACCTCTGGAGAAATAAGAAGGGCAGTCCCCCGGTACTCCACATGAGACACGGAAGCTGGCAACGACCGTTATTATCAAACAATGGGATAGTAAGAAGTTTTTCGTTCCTATTTAAGCATCGCAAGAAAGTAAGTTTCAAAGACAATTTCTGAAAGA
Organism: Orchesella cincta; assembly: GCA_001718145.1. Lineage (NCBI taxonomy): Eukaryota > Metazoa > Arthropoda > Collembola > Entomobryomorpha > Orchesellidae > Orchesella > Orchesella cincta. The sequence continues at coordinate 66,884 of LJIJ01000697.1, read as the reverse complement.
AAAATCTACACGACTCGTGTGTTCCATGAAACCGTCACGTCATACTTGAACTCAATGAAATGACACGTGTAAGATAAAATAATCGTGTAATACGTGTATGTTGCTGTCGGTACTTGTGAGTGCATAACATTAGATTAGGATGGGCACACGAATAAAAGTGCCACAAAATCGCACAGTTTCATTTGAACTTTCTTTCTCACATTAAAGTTAATCATTTGTCGATCCTTATCAATTTTTCATTGGTTAAAAACACGTTCTTATGCCATTTTTCGTCTTCCTTAAATCTTATAAAACCAGAGAAAGCAACTTCCGCCTAAAAATACGCTCCAGCAGAGCCATTAGAATGGATATTACCAAAGTTTTAAACCGTGGAATCTCAAACCTTAACTTTTCATCATAACATAATTCTCCGTGTCACAGAATCTTGCAGAATAGCAAATCACAATATACATTTGTATATATTATATGCCAGTTTAGTTGAAACCTACATCTTATCCTACCTTCTTACTATACATACACTGTGCTTGCAAGTTGCAATTCACCTGGGTCCGACTTCAAATTACATTTTCTTTGAAATTTTTTCTTTCAAACTTGCTCTGTCAGATCGAAGGACGCAAAAAGTTACTTGTCATGATTTTAAATTGATGCAATAATGCCGAATACCTTTCGCACTAGAACCATTTTCATAAATCAACGTCATTATGACCTTACAGAATCGTAACACGTTTTGCAAGAGACAATGATTACTGGGAAACTTATCCTTCAAATTATTTGCGATTTCTATTCGGTTGTTTTGTTTAACATCTTTAGTTAAGAAAAGCACACACCATACCGCAGAAAATTGAACATACAAGTTCATTAATTATTAGTTTCCATTGGTCCGTCCGTGAATTCCATACCCTACTGCTTTCACCTCGACACTTACTTATACAGCTTAAGACAGATAAAGGTCATCATGGCCCGAACGAGAACTGTCGGTTTAAGGTGTGTATTGACTTGATGAAAGTCGAGTACAGTTAAATTAGTTTTGCTGACATATACGTAAGTTACTTTAGTATGTTTCTAAGAACTTTGAACTAGCGATTTCGATACCCTTTTCAGGTGAATCAAAAAGAAATTGCCGATTTTGTTCACACGAAGTATAATCCCATTGACCAAAGTGGTCGTACGTTACTTATAAGAAGTAAACGTAAAAAGTACACGTAAATTCATTACTAGTTATTTACACGGGCAGTTTACAAACAATCTGAATGGAAAAATACACACCTTAAGGCAAAACATTTAATAATATGAAAAATGTTCCTCAAATTATTTTGCACAGTGGACTTGGCATATGTATAATAATAGATGCAAACGTTTTGCAACTTGTTAACGTGTGTGGCTTTCCTTCTCTATCCAGTCTCTACTTTTTGGTTTCATATAAAAACAAGCCCAATAAATAATGATCACAAAGAAAAGACCTTTTCCATATTATCAAAGGAAATACATGCCGCTGTTCAAATGAAATTTGTTTGTGGAAGAGAGAAAAACAAAAGCAAATATTGAATTTATGCTTGTAGATTTTTTCGAAGAATGTTTGATGATAATGGTGATACATTGGAATAAAAGTGCAAATATGTTAGTATATATTGTGGGCCAAACACAAACATAAAATCTTTCATAACCATCATAACCATTCAAAATAGGTGCAATATAGAATAGTTATGAGTAAAAGAAGGATTCAGAGGTACACAATATTTGCAACGTATGCTTTTTACCAACAGATGGATTTTTATTACGTTTACACTTTCTTCAACTTATTGTTAGCTTCAACTTGGGCAGCTTGTAACTTTGTGAGTCCTCCGATTTGCCTAAATTGGGCTTTGTTAAGAAAAGAGTTGTCTATACACTGTGCTTTGAGTTGTTAGTGAGTGATATGTAGAGAAACAGTATTAAGTATTAGCAGCCAGTGCACAAAACAAAAACCTATTTTTTAGATGGACGCTCAAAGTAATGTAATAGGCCTTCGTTACCCGTTCTTTTAGGCTTGTAAGTATTTACAGTTCACCTTGTTCAATCATTTAATTTAGCATGATAAAGCTAAAACGAATCGAGCCAATCCCATACTTTTCAAAGGAAACTTTCACAATCTATCGTATGTCTGAAATAACCCCACGTGCCACAACCTGCACAGATAACATATTATGCATGTACATGTTTGTAAATTGTGAACTTTCGGATGCAATGAAGGAATCATACCCCGATAATTCTAAATACATTTTACTTATAAACTAGCCAACGTTACGTATGCAACTTTGGCCTGCTGATGCAAGCTACCATACAACTCACGAATTCATTCTCAGCTACATCATCGTAGACTACACAGAGAAACACATTTTTTGTCTAACCGTTTGTTTGTGGTTGTTGAGTCAAACTTTGTTTATGACAGACAGATAATCAATTAAATGCATTCTTTATGCTGAAGAGATTACAGTTTTTGTAGTATTTAGAAAACTTACGTAACATATCAGTGTAGGTTAGTAGTGCACAACAAAAAAGTTTGAAACTTTTTAATTTCTCCCCGTGCCCAATTATACTATTCAATTGCACTTATAGCCCACTGGAGCTGCGAACAACAGCCTTACAAACAAATTTTATAAGAATGAAAGGAGCATGGTTTATTCAATAATTAAATAACGTTTCATATTTCTGATATTTCATATAATAATCACTTGCTATACACCTGATGACTATGAAAGCTGTTTCCGTGATTTATATGCAATTTATGTATGCGTGTGATTTCTCAAAACTACTCAATCCAGTAATATTAAATCCAACTAAGTTTATTTCGAGGCTGATTTCCATTGAGTCTGAAATTTCAACGATAGATTGAAGATCGTCAGATACGATTAAGACTAATTTCTTCTATACAGCGTGATATTTAATTGTCTGCCCAGGCGTGTATACACTTTTAAGGTGAGGCACCTTTTTAATAATGTATACCACTTACGACTTATTCGTTAGTACGTTCTGCTAACTTTACAGCTCTGTTCAACTTTGGGGGATTCCAACATTTTAATCCGCTCCTCAACCTTGCATATCCTCTTCCAAACCTACTATTTTGTACAATAATACTTATAAAGTTGAACTTTCAGCAAATGTCAAACAGTAATTCAGTTCCAGCTCTAATACCCATTCCGTGTCAATAAGAAGTGAAAAGTAGAGTAGGAACTAGTTTACCAAGCTAAGATGATCGCAGTATCACGTTCAAAACATAATTTCAGAAATGCATGAGCATGAAGTAAACTTTAACTTATCCACAGAAACTCAACTTTGCTTCCCGTTCTTTTGCCCCACATGCATGTTTATTAAACTTAGATTAGGAACAGGTAAGAGGAAATTTTGTATATTGGCTGTCTTGCAAGAATTCCATTTTAATAATAAATTCAATTCACGTCACGTCGTCATCAAAAATACTCATTTTTTCCAGGGTGAAGAAACGAAATAAAGCCCAATACCGTACCATCATACAACAACTTACCTCCAGAGAATTTTATCGGTCTCCGTCTCGCCTTCCAAATACATTATGCAAAGCAGAAGTTTACAAACAGAAAGAAAAAAATCTTCCCGAGATACTTCAGCCAAAGCCAAACTTTGGCTCACCAGTATGGTTGGCTGACGGAGTTTGGTATATTTAATCGGGTGGCTGGGTCTGGCTTGGTGGCATGTGGAAGAAAAGCCACCACCACTATGTTGTAAACACATTTCCCAAAACTATTTCCTTTTTGTACAATTTTTCATATTCTTTTGCTATCAACCTCAACAACAACAAGATGATTTTGCTATGTACTATCACAAACACCATTCATTCTTTGAGTTTAATTTAATATGTAATATGTCAAAAGATTTTGTCTAACGTTGCCCCGTTGTCCACATTTTTAACGATGTGATGCCATTCAGTTTCTTCCGACCGTGAAATGTTTCACATATTACCCTCATTCCATATTATGTATGTATAGTATAAAAAGCTAACGTAACACTGCACTACGGTCTTACATTTTGGAATAAAACAGAATAATGACAGGAAAATATATATCCGATTCGATCTTTTTGGGCCTTCACAGACTGTTATAGGATATCATCTCTTACCACAAAAACATATGCTTTGTGCACTCAAGCGTAGCTAATAAATACTCTTCTACACTTTTTATGTGTGAGAAATGTAATTATTGTCAATTGGGTGGATAGATTGGCAGAATTGCAATTTGGTGCATCAGTAAAACGTGTCCCTTCCATTAGACGATGTGGTCGACCTAATGAGCTGAAGTAGATGGATGTTGGAATTTTATATGCTATCTATAAAGCGTTTATATTTCTCCTAGAAGCATAAAGCAGTTCCCTATAACACAGTCTATTGCTTATATCATATACGGCATATCGTAAGTCTCGTGTATGTACAGGTGCAATTTTTACCGTTATCCGAGGAGGCAGCAGTTCTTTGAAACAGCAATTTTTTTTCCACAAAAACTATCCGTGGGAAAAGTCCGAGGTATTGGTACTTGCAATGTTTAGTACATCGTTAGGAAACACGACCCTCAAAAACGTATTAGGGTAAGTAATGTGTTAGCTACACCCTAACTGCAGAAAAAATTGATGTTGGAATTGGTTTTGGCACAATTTGCATACTGATATGTGTTGAACTTGAAAGTACGATGCTGCAGTTTAATATGAGATTAGCAAAATTACAACCAAGTGTCATATAAAACATAGTGACTTACTAGGGGTCTACACTCTCTAATCTAAGTACTAGTATAGTATATATACTTCTACGAATGCATGGAACCACATGGATGAATGAAACATGGATTTGCATGAACAACTTGTAGCTGTTGATTAAGACTACTACGTTAAAAGTAAATGAATAGGAATTTACGGATGCTACGTATGTATGCTTATCAAGTTTAAGTCAACCTACTGTTGTACTAATTATATGTATATATCTGAATGAATGGTTGGTTGATATAGAGTGCATGCCAGTGAGTAGTGAGTCTTTTTGATAATAGGGTTATACTAAAAATTAAACAGGGCATGTTAAATATCAACTTAACAACAAGTAATAGTGAATAGTAATAGGAAAAGTGAAAGAAAACCATGTTCCAGAAATAGCATCTTCAGTAAACCAAGTCACACGGTATTACGTTATGTGATCACAAGCACCGTTGGCAGAACGGTGGACTGCCTATTGTCGAATTCTTAATGGATATAAGTCGTCATATATTTTTAAAAGTTTGTGTTTGGAACATGAACAATTTCAGAAAATTTCTCATAATACCTGGCATATGTAATTGCTGCATTTAAAGATAATTGTGCTCTGTCTAACTACTACTTTCAATTTTTGGCACGTCTCGGGTATTTTTACAACCAAGAAAAGATTTGGATCATATCATATATCAATCAGCTAAGAATGAAACACGAGCTGAACGGAACTTTATAGCCCAATTTTCACCCATTTTTCGGCGTCACTTTGTGGGTTTGCTCGTACTAGTTCATAATAATCAGATAATGGCAATAGTTCTGGTGAAACGGAGCATTTAACACATTTTCTGGCCGCATAACAAATAAGATATACATGTATATGTATATAAGGTGGATCGAGAGTAAATGTGTACATGTATCTGCATAGTCTTTCCTTTGGCATAAATTCTCAATTCCAGTTTGGGTATAGCGTACATCTACCATATAGCACCAGCTTCTTTTATACTTTGTGCATTGAAATATGAAATTATATTATGAGAAGGAGCGTCAAGTCCCTCAACACATTTCTCTAGTTCTGCATAAAAAACTTTTTTTTGGAGTGCTAAAAGCCCTTTTCAGGTTGAACAACACTTTCTTTTCTCTCAAGGAAATTGACTGTTGAATATCTCACTATCATACCATTTACAATCACATCATCATCAGTATCGTCCGTAGTCAATATGCGTTGTGCATGAGATAAGGCAGGCAGGCAAACTCCAATCTAAGAAGGAAAAGCCATGTATACCAAGTAGAGAAGAAAAGTAAACCAAACATAATAAGAGTCAAACCAGGCGAGCCAAAGTGCCAATAATCTGAAAAGTAAAATAAAAAGTTGAAACTGAAGAGAAAATAATATTTCTGCGTAAAAGTGACTTCTTGTTACAATGGAGCATAATACTACATACAGAATACAGATCTTTATGCATGTATAGTGAAGAGGCAAAGTGTTTGGCAGTTTCAAGACGAAGGAAAACAGACTTAGCCTTTGTTTCTCACACGATGCTTCTGGCTTCTCGATTTCATTTCTTCGTACGGTATCTGGCTTGCGTAACACCAAAACTTAGACACATCGACCTTCTATTTTTCTGTCCATTGTGCGTTTTTGGCTCGTTATAAAAATGCGACGAGATGAGAGAAACTATATTTGTTTCAAAAAACGGAATTGCGAAAGACAAAGAGCTCACAAATGCAAATTCATTACATTTGCTACCAACCACGCAGAGTGAAATGAAATTGGTAGCCCAGTTGGCTTACAGCTTACAACGTAGCCGTATATGAATAAGCTTAAAGCAAAAATATGTGGATAAAGAAATGGTTTGTGTAAGTCTACACGTTTGTGCAGCATTCTAATTTCAGATTCGTATGCACAAAATAAAAGAAAGTGGAATGAATGCAAAAACTAAAAGTGACGAAAATGCCAATGGATTAAGGCACGCTTTCATGTCTCGCTTATTAAAAATGGCAGATGGACTACAGCTGTAAGCCAAGCCATGTACCACGTATATATTTTGTTCCTGCGGGAAAAAAAGAAAATTGCCAATGGTAGTTTTAACTAATTAAATGCATTTATAATAATATGCATTACATGCTCCAAATATTGGATATATTTACATCCGAGAAAACTGTTCTTACAAAGAAATATTTCAATTATTGCGCAAGTCCTGCATTGGCAAAATCTTAAAAAATCAATGAGGTTTCAGTCAAGAGACTAAGAGTCTGAGATTGGCAATGGTCGATCTTTAATGCAAAAATGTCACAATTTTATTCGTTAGTTTCAGATGGTAGACTGCCTCAGTATGCGTTTCGTAGTGAAGGAAAAAGTGCATCTTGCATGAAAACCGCGACTTGATACCCATACCAGAAGCCACAAAACATTCACATAGATTTGCTCGTAAACATTTTTTTCCATTTATAGGAATTCATAAATCTACATTCCGTCATATTGCCTTGTCGAATCTCGAAACAAGGGAATACTCCAGTTATTGCGCACAATGTGTTTGCAGAGTGGAAGGAATTGCCCATAAAAGTACTGACATGACATAATTTTATCAACGTCTTTCTTCATGTTGAGAACACTAAACTAAAAAAAAGTCGGATCTAGGAATAACTCAGGCAAAGAACGACAAGGAACAAAGCCAATAGTTTTAGTAACAAAGTAGCATACTTCTAAACAAGAGGAGCTGACGATGTTAAAAAATGTGTATGTATGTATGGGCACACACACACTTATTTATTCGGTGAAAGTCCATCAGCTCTGGCTTTGGTGGACCTTGGACGGGAACATTAAAAATACTATTCTAAGGAAAAGCATGACATGCATCCCTCTTTTTGTTCCATATTTTTAAAGAAACATATAATATGGCTAAATTGAGCAGACGAAGTAAGCAAGTCATAAATGAATGAGAAATAGATATAGAATAAAATGCTCGCTTTATTACAAAATTCTTCAACTTCTTTAGCATGTGAACAACAAAAGAGCTTATTATTGTTTGCAGTCTGTCTACATGACTGGGTCACTTTCCCTGGTTTGCATTGTATTAGTATTAAAAATATGTAAAACGTGCAATACCACACACAACAATGTAAAGCAGGATCATGTTACATACATGATGTATGTAAGTATACATATATCTTTTAATTTATGGAATCTGAATACATCTGAATACTTGTTTAGGCTCATTCGTAATGCTGCTAAATTGGATAAATATGTCCCCAAAGATTCTAGTGTCAATAAGCAATTTACATGATGTTCCACACCAGCAGCATGTATAAAATAAACCAGAAATTTTGATACAAAGTAAATATAACATTTTTAAAGTCTATGAGTAATCCTACACGCGAGAAAAAATGCATAAAAAGTAACTTTTATAATATTTGAAATGTTGGCATTCTGAGTTGTTAAAAACAGCAATAAGAGCTTTATTTGCACATGATATTTTTTTCTGTATTTACTGATCAGTCCGATTTAGTTACACTTTGTTGGTTCCACTTTCTTGCTAAATTATTCCTTGCGATCCAATTTGGAAAAATATAATTTCTTATTTGCGATTCTATCCTTTCTCGATGATGTAGCCAAAGGCAATTTGGTAATATTAATATTCATCTTACTGAAGACTGAATAGACGTATAAACTACGAAGTATCAAAGCACATAATAATATATTTTAGAGGTATTGCTATATTGGAATCATATTGCTGTTAGCTAGATTCCTTACTAAACTTTTCTGAAAACTTATCAACTGAATAATAATAATGAAATGTTTTTAAATTAGCAATAGATTTTGAAATGTGTACCACACGTGCAATCAATAATTCATCACTTTTACCTCCAACGGTTTCAACACAAACCTTGCCTAGAAGAAAGCATATCACCCCAAGTTCGAATGCCATCCTATCTATCGCTGTTCCACTGCAATATTCTTGGACGTATTTAAGAAGCCTAAACGTCCAATTTTTATTTTCATTAGGTAACACCAACGATAAGTCATATTCCCCAGTTTATTGCAAGCAGGCCATTTTTATGCATAAAATGTAGACCATGAAGCAAAATCCAATCCAGTTGAAAACATTCTTTATACTTAACATATTTTTCTCGTTATTTTCTATCCAACCACGGAGTCGCCTTAACATTCAGCATGCTGCAGGGCATTAATGCAAATCTCATACACATTTCCCCACCAATAAATTCCTCCAACTGCCTGGTAAGAATTGCTCTGTGTTATGGATCAACCAACACCAAAAGTAAAATAACCTAAGAAAATTATTATTACTATCAACGGAACCGAAAATTTATGGTCACTAAACCAGAAAAATGTAAGCATAAAAATTACGATAACTATAGCTAATACTAGCTTCATTCCATACTTGACGTCATTTCGCATCCCTGCTAATTGACCCGGCTTCATAAAGATTGCACAAAAGTGCATTTTGCACATTTGGATCAACATTTTTGCACATGGGAAAAAGCAAACCCACATAAAGATTTTCCAAAGGTGGAAGAATCCACTAAAGTGGTGTGTTGGTGCCGATTCACTAATCGTCGTCTCCTTGACTGACTGATGGCACCATGATCAATTCTGAAAGCCGTCAGTCAGCCAACAAATTTGGGAAACGTGACCTCGGTCGAGTCATTTTTGCTAGTGATCGATCAGTACAACAGCAAAGTGCAATGCGCAATATATATAGAGTAGCCTAGTCACTTTCCAACAGCACGCGTATGAAACTAACAGCTCCAATACAAAGATATTCCTGTCAGAAACATGACTTCTCGTCGTGAATCGAATCTTGATTTATTCCATTTTGTCAGTTGGCAACCAGTATATTATCGACTACACCCCACCGTCCGTCACAAATTACCTTTCCAGCAAAATCTTCTATTGATACAAGCATAAAGAAAAAGCGTTGTGCAACCAGGTTTTCACACACACGTGGGTGTTCTGTATTTTTCGGAAAAGTGGCTTTCTCGTGCTTGGCTTTTCTTCTACAACATGTATTTCTATCTAGCATTTATTGAGGCGAAAGATAAATAGTTAGCGCTATTTACTGGAAAAGTTGACTTATGTTTCAATAGCACAAGCGATGCCACACGTCATGTAACATGAGGAATAAATTTGTTCCTTTAAAGCGCATCTTACCTTTGCCCATATGAAATTTACTCTATACCTTTTATATTAAAAAACTAAAAAGAAGAGTTTGATTAAACGAATGTAAATCAAAGCAACACTCTGAACTTGATTGGAATTTATAAAACGTTGCACCACCTTAGTTGTGGAACTGGGAAACGCTCCTAATTCATACTAAAGGAAAGGGTAAATTGGAAATACATCGTGTTCCCACTTATTTGATCAACATTATATGGAAAACTAGGATATTGCATCACCAATACGTGTCTTTCATGCGATTCACTGCTTCATAGGAGGTAAAAATGCTTAAAGTGGCTTTATGTCGTATGGGGCAATGTGGAACTGATTTCTTCTAACTTTTGCTTGCCATGATGTTGTATAGATGTACTAGTTCCGATAAGCTCAAAATTGAAAATAATTTTTAAACTCTTGATAGTCTTGATGTTTCTGGGACATTCTTTGTACCGCTGTTGCATTAAACTTTTCTAATTTGGTGGAAAAATATCATAATGACAGAATATTGTGACTAAAATTGGCTGTTTTTCTATTCTCCGACAAGCTACAACTTTTACTTTCGGAAGTAGCACCCCTTTACGGAAATGTATTGCAGTAACAATGGAACAAAATGGGACATTGGTATGTTTATATAAATTAAGGTAAAGGCACAAGTCTGAAGTAGTCTTTCTAAACTACAATAACAGAGAAGAAAATGTTCTTAAAATACTGCCAATGGTCATTTATTCAGTCCGTTCAGTCTTCAGTTCCACAAAACAGGCTTATATAGTATATAGCTAATCCTATATTATGCTTGCTTCCAAATCAACAAACGGATTCTGGTGCATTTGCCTAATGGGTATATTCAACAGTAGTCCATGAATTGGAATGCCATATTAAAAACGTTTTTTGAATTCTTGAAACATCTGTAGTCTGTAGTACAGACTCTGTACACATTTGTTTTCAGAGGTATAGAGTTAAATGGGAGGATCTTGAAAGTTTTGTAATCTGTAGGTCTTACCATGGCCATTTCACAAGTTATCAGGTTGCAACATCCACATCTAAAAACTCTTCCATTTACCACAAAAACGATTTCCTGACATGTCTATTAGTGTGGGTTTTAGCCCACAGCACTGTTTAGAAAGAAGGTAAAAAATGTGCTGCATTGCTGGGATAAATATAAGCATCTGGTAAATACGCTATTCTTTTCTCCAGTTGACTTTAATTGCATGTAGTAAATGAGAATGCGATGTGCTATATTTATAGCTGCTGTTCCTATTATTGTGGACTGGGGTTTAAGAGCTCAATAAAAAATCTCGTTCCCATCTTGGCTTGAAGGCTTCAACGAAGAAAGAAAAGCAAGTCATCAGCATGTTCTCGCATCTAAAAAGCTGACTCATCAGGAGTAGAAGGAGAAAGCAATAGTTACCAAACCTAGAAAAAAGTGAGAAAAGAATGACTTTCTTGACAAAATGAGAACTCTTTAAAGGCTTTTAACCGGAGATGATCCTACGTGTCTACACATACATCACAAGGTAATTTTTGTAATACGAAAATGTGAAGGAAAAAGATCAATGTGATCATCATGAAAACCTCAGTGTGTCGACAAGAATTACATTTGGAACAGTAAAAGTGTTACTAGAACCCCTCGATCGGCTAGACATCTTCATTTAAATATTATGGGAAAGACACAAGTCATCCAACTGTATGGTTTAGTCACGGGTAGTGACTCAGTGTGATCAACAAGAAAATAAAGGGCTAATTTTTGTCCTCAAGTAGCAGTCTGTAGTAGTGTATATAAAGATATGTGGAACAAGGAAGAAAAGTAATTAAAACCTGACCCGGTTGCGTTTTAATTACTCCCAATGTGACCCTCGAATTACAAGAAGCTTACCACATAACATTCACTGTCCGTTGTATGCAGCGATTATTTTGATGAACATGCGACACAGTTTTCCAGAAGAAAAGTTCCTGATGGAGACAACTATATAAAACTATCGTTAGAAGGATTTTGAGTGTTAGAGAAGTTTGTAGGTAACAAAATGAAAGTACATTTCAAGAAAATCTCTCTCACAAAACGACACGTTCTCTGACACCCGAGTAATTAATAAAGTGGAAGCTTTTTTCACAACAGTCAACTGTAAGTATATTATGTAGACGCTTTAGTTAAAATACAACAATTACAGGCTTGAAATAGCTCTAGAGAAAGACAGGAAGTGCGTGTGTGTTTTAGAACGGCAATATTTCTCCAGTTTCCATCAATTTTATCTAGAATGAAATTCCATCTTTATGATGATGGTTGCAAGCTCAGGAAACAAATTTGATTTTCCTCTTCGTGGGAAGAAGAGAGGGGTGAAATTATTGTGCATAACTGAATTTGTTGGTGTGAAAACTAAAATTAAACAGCGAGAGAAAGCAAGAACGGAAGGAAGTAAGACGATTGAAAATAACAGAAGAAGCAATGAGCATTTATACGATAGTGAACCAGTGAAATCTGAAGCAGACATTTCCTTTCGTTGGTGCTTCTCACAATCTAGCTCAAGAGTGAATTTTTGACATTGATGGAGATGGAACCGTAGTCGCAAAATTAAACTGTCCCTTTGTGCATATACTACAACCAGACAACGCAGTACTTTAGTTACATGAGTTGTTATGATGGTTATGCTTCATCAACAAACCCAACAATTCAGAACAAAAGACAACGAACATTATGCCACTTGACAGTTCATTCATACGCAACACGTATACAAATTAAATGAACGCTCAGAATAGCATAATATGTACAAATAGTATTCCTAACAACGTTCAGTAGGCGTCATCGATCAAGTAAAACCATAAGTTAACATTAGAAAATTTGCAAAGACCATATATATGGCCTTTCCTACATGCCTAAACAAGGAATCAAGTCATTTGTGCGTCAGTTTACATAAAAAGGTAAATACATTGATGACTTTTACAACTCGCTCGCGGTAGGAGTGCGGAAGGTTAGTTAGCGTTTGTTGTACCATTTTGGCATCAGCAATAAACGACAAGCTCCGTTATGTTTTATGTGAAAGCAATGCAAACGCAGAGCATAAAATTGCAGTGCAGCGCTTCAATCCTATGCATGCACGTACTATTAGTGAAGTGTAAGAAGATCACATAAAATGCGACACATGGACATGACGATTATAATTTTTTTTGGTCTTTCGAGACCTAGAAATGGCATCCCATCATGGAGAAAACGAATATTGCCTGACATGATATGATGATGATAGGATGCGTGCGTGCCTACACCTTACATGGTCATCATGTCACAAACGCGAGAAGTTGTGAAGAAAGGTATGAAAATGAGATTTTCGTTTCACTTTACTTTGCCCCCTTTTTCAGCATGCAACATTGATAGTAGACAAAGTGTCTAAGGATAGCTGTAGAAAGTGGCCAAGTTTTATCCCTTTATAACACATTTCATCCCACATACCATGAATTTTTTTCTTCAATCACGACAGTTTAACATGAAACCCTATATAATGATACGATGGAATATTCCATTTGCTACAAGTGCCTTAACATGTAAGTGTGCGATGACGCTTTGACTTATTTGTAAAGGTCTGCATGATTTGTTGAGCGACCTGTGTCAAGTAACCACAATGAGACAGGTAAAGGAAACGATAACAAAAGTTTTCTTGGATTGATTAAAATCAGCAGCATGCAATACGTATGGCAAACTTGAAATGTAACTCAACCCTTACTTACAACAGAGCTAAAGATGGTGCAAATTAAAAAGTTTATTTAAGAAGAATCGAACTTCAGTCTTACCGTAAGTGAGATACATGCATATTATGTCGTATAGAAGTAGGGTTCTTCTTGTGATATGATTATTCACACGTGAGTTGAGTTGATAGCAATAATGAACAATGGAATAGACTTTTCCTCCCTAGTTGCAAAAAAGTTTTGTTTTTCGTGGAACCATACAAGTTCCTGTACTTTCACAAAATGACGAATGACACGAACACGAAAATAGTTTCTAATTTCAGATAGAAACCCGCACAGTCACACACTCAAACTGTTAAAAATGTTGGTAATGACTTGTCACTTGATCTCAGAACAGAGTCTTGCATTTCCCCAGTTGATTCTGTGAAATGGATTTTCCACAAGCTTAGCTAACAAGGCTTTGGAAATATGAAAGTAAACACATACATGTATTAATTTAGTGTTAGAATTTCAAATTGCAACACTAGTTCAAATTATATAGCACAATTCCTTTGAATTCGTTCCACTCAAGTCACTCCAATCGGTATAGGATTAAAAGGAAATGGATAAATAGTATCAGTAATCACCAGCTTTTTCTGGTTTCTATTTTACTGCTGTTTGTATTCTATGTGACTCTCTCAATCTTTTGACAAGAAAAAATGTCATCTCATTACATTATCAAAAAATTGAGAGTTGCTTCTTCATCAAGCTTAATCTTCACTCGCTCGTTGCCACAAAGTACAAGACCCAGTCAACAGTTCACGAAATGAAATGTTCACCTCCCACACTAAACCTTCATCAGAGATTTGCAAAGCTTTTAGCTGATCCTTTGAGAAAAATTACTCTGCATAATCCCTACTGCCTCAATGCAACTTTTAACTTTGTGAAATAAAGTCATTAGGGATAAGATAGCTCGGCTTAACGTAAACCAACTTGTGATGTCAGGATTGCAAATTTGTAATGATGCCACTGCCTACATGCTACATCTTCTTTAACAATATACTTTTACGCGACAAAACAGACTTACTTACCACCACACACGGAGCTCCGTGTCTAAAAGCCCACTGAATTCAGAGAGGGGAAGGATAACTGCTCTTATGAAGAAGCTGGGAACTGACTGAACTGAAGCTGGCTTGGCATATGGATTGAGCTTCTCCATTTCCTTATGAGCAACGTAACGTGTAAAACTGCTTTGTAGTGGTGGTATCGGTGTTATGTTGTGATGAACAAAGTAGAACGGTGGTAGTGGTTGAGTTGAGTGGGTTATGTGATGTGATGTGCAGATGCTGAAGTTGAAGTGTTAGTGGATGGAACAACACACTCAACATATAGGAACACATACCACCCAAACCCAACCAATATAATATCCTTTCCCATATCACTTTTACTCACACCATCGGTTCAATCTCAATCCTTCTACGTGCTTCCTTCCTAACTGATTGGAAGGAAAGTATTAAAACTTTTGCGAGAAACATCTCGTTTCTCTAACTTTCTAGTATAACTATCAACTATCCTCATCAACTCTTCAATATTAAATATTAGATTGCTGCAAATATTTGAGTTTTGAAGACTTTTATCATCTAAATGCCCCTTTTTGTGTTTAATATCCAGTTTGAATTGAAATAGAAAGACAAACGGAAACTGGAAGTTGGATGCTTCATTATTGGAAGGGCAGCAGTAAAATACTGAAAACTGCTCTGCAAACATGCAACCCAAAGCACGCTGCATACAATGCTTGCTGCTGCGCTGATTCTTTTCTCCGATTTTTCCCTTTGTTTCTCAATGTCGCAGAAAAGGAGAAACAAAGCACAAACCCCAATCGGCTGTCGAAAACGCCACCTTTCTTTTCTCAGCACACTGCTTCCAACCGCGCGGGAGGATTTGAATTGGCCAAAATTTCCACTGAAATTTTGCATCATCACCACTATATACATGTTTGTGACGTTGTTGGTGGTCTTATACATAGTGCGTAGTGTTATGTTCCTTTTCTTATCCTTGCCGTTTCTACCTACACGATATCCTTATGTATCAAATAGTCAGTTCACACATCTACAAAAAAAAGCTGATATCATTCTCTCATGTGTTTTCTAGATGCATTCATTGCATTCATTCACCTTTTCTGGCAGTCAAAAGTAGAATCATCACATCATGTGAAAGGATAATCATTCTTTTTGTGAGGAAATAAAAATATTCACTTGTGCATTTAATAATTTTTAATTAGTTTCTAACTGAAAATTCGTCGCTGAAAAATATTCCCTGGAGGAGATTGTGGAGGAGAAACTGAAATTTTGAGCTTTGAAGTACAAGGATCGAAGGTAAAAATTGAAAATATTTAAAGAGTTTCTTTTCTTAAAAAAATAGTGAGTCATTGTTGATTGTAGTGTGTGATGTAAGAAGGTAATTATCTATTAAGGTGCTCAGTATCAGTAGGTTAACAAGTTACCTCAAGTGCGACGAAGAAAAAGTAATGCATGTGCGTGTACTAGCTAAAAAACTGTTTCAGTTAGTAATCTGTATGAATGATAAATATTTTTGTACATTTGTTTGTGTGACATGTCATATATGAGGCGTTAGGTTGTATTTATAGAGCTTGTTTCTCTAATTGTTGCCATTACTTCGTGTATTCAATTGGGGGCTATCGATACAAGTTGCTGTTATGAGCTAGTATCATTTTGGAACTACAAGTGCATTACAAAAAGTTTTTAGAAAGTAATGAAAAATTGTTAGTTTTGGCTTTCGTGTGTCAGCAAAATAATTTATTGTGACTTGTTGACAGGAATCCCTGAGGAGGTCGGCAATCCGCAAGAAGAGGAATCACTCTTTCTTGATTGTGCTGTTGTGTTGGAAAGCGATCCATTGACATTGGGGTTTGACCAAACCTCACAATGGCGGATGTCGCAGTTGAAACGCATAACCCTGTAAGTTTTTATTACGATAAGTGATAGGTTACATGAAGTAGTGGTTAAAAATGTAAAGTTCTTCATGGTATTTGTATTGCAGCCAATCGAAGGGACTGTTGGAGGTATTACGGAAGGGGCTGAACGGAAGTACAACCCATTCCACACTCCGGAGGAGGTAGTGGTGGTGGTCCTGGATTGAAGCAGTACTATATTGCAAAATCGAAGAGTTGCAGCTTATTGTGGCGATAAAACTCAAAACTTATGTCGTTTGCAAGCACAAAGGAATGAACTGAATGCCAAAGGTACTATAATTGTTGAGATCATTGGACAAAGTTTTCTTTACAGGTATAATTATTCCTGCAGTATCTAAATGTAATTTTAATATTTCCAGTTCGTATGCTTCGAGAAGAGTTGCAGCTACTTCAAGAGCAGGGCTCGTACGTGGGTGAAGTTGTACGAGCAATGGACAAGAAGAAAGTTCTTGTTAAAGTAAGGAATTTTTCTAAGTACAATGGAGTCGCTTTAAATCTGTAGGAGCACTGGTTTAATTTTTATGTAATGTTTCAGGTTCATCCGGAAGGAAAATTTGTGGTGGACGTCGATAAAAATATTGACATTACCACATTAACTCCAAACAGTCGTGTCGCTCTGAGGAATGACTCGTATACAATCCACCGTGTCCTCCCCAACAAAGTTGATCCTTTGGTTTCCTTATGATGGTTGAGAAAGTGCCTGATTCAACGTACGAAATGGTTGGTGGTTTGGACAAACAAATCAAGGAGATCAAAGAAGTTATCGAGCTTCCAGTTAAACACCCAGAGCTCTTTGATGCTCTCGGAATTGCTCAGCCCAAAGGAGTACTGTTGTACGGTCCACCAGGTAAATAATGCGATGGAAGTTTAAACTAATTCAAAATCTCTAATAATTATTATGTGCATGGTTTCAACGGAATGTTGTTTTGTCATCTTAGGAACTGGAAAAACACTGCTGGCAAGAGCAGTTGCACATCATACAGAATGTACCTTTATCCGTGTGTCTGGATCAGAGTTGGTACAAAAGTTTATTGGAGAGGGATCTCGAATGGTTCGAGAACTTTTCGTAATGGCCAGGTAAAACAAATATGACTAATAGTTAGTTTGGTGTTTAGTCATCGTCACCCGGTTATAAGACAATTTTTCTAACCTGGTATACACACATTTTAATTTCAGGGAACATGCTCCATCAATCATTTTCATGGATGAAATCGACAGCATTGGGTCATCGCGTATCGAATCCAGCTCAGGTGGAGACTCGGAAGTACAGAGAACCATGTTGGAGCTTCTTAATCAACTTGATGGTTTCGAAGCTACCAAGAATATCAAGGTAAAAACGAAAATTGGATAAAAATCCTGTCATTTGTCATAGTTGATGTGATGTAAATCATAATTGAAATGATTAATTATCAAGGTTATTATGGCCACCAATCGAATTGATATTCTGGACCCTGCTCTCCTCCGTCCTGGTCGTATTGACCGTAAAATTGAGTTCCCTCCACCAAACGAAGAAGCTCGTCTTGACATTTTGAGGATTCACTCCCGCAGAATGAACTTAACTCGTGGAATCAACCTGAGAAAGATCGCCGAGTCTATGCCAGGAGCATCGGGTGCTGAAGTAAAGGGTGTCTGTACTGAAGCTGGAATGTATGCCCTTCGTGAGAGACGTGTTCACGTGACACAAGAAGATTTTGAAATGGCAGTAGCCAAAATCATGCAGAAAGACTCTGAGAAAAATATGTCAATTAAGAAATTATGGAAGTAAACTAAGAAAGTATCGCTTCTTTCCCCTCTTTTTCTCTTTCTCAAATAATAATCATATTATCATCTTTGATGATGGGTTATTAAACTTTTTTGAAATATCATTACATAATAATACGCAAACAAGAAAAATATTTTACGCCACTTTCATGATTACTGTAATCCTCTTTAATAATATAATTCTAAGCGTTTTAATGTACTTGGTGAAGTTTGTATAAAAATTAAAAATCATTGAACTGTGTCAGCGCCTAAGTTATTGATCGGCAGGTTATACCAGTGATATCAAAAAGTGAAAGCCAATCTTTACTGAAATATCCTGGTTTATTACAATTTCAATTTGAACAATAAGTATTTCTAACTAAGTAATTATTATTGGTGATAAATACTAAGTTTTGTATGCATGATTTTATTAATGTCAAGCGTTGACAAGTTTACAAGTGTGATGATGATGAATAATAGCAGAAAGAAATCCTGTTTTTAACAAACTTCCTCTCTTACCAATGTATATTATTATTATGTATGGAATGAATAATTCAAGAGTATGAAAGTACATTATGTATAAGTTGATTCGGCCATCAAAGATAATGGAACACTACCAATTTCCAGGCTCTTTATTGTTATCAAACAATAGGTTGATACAACTGAACTAAGAAAAGCTAAGAGTTGTAAATTATTTTATGAATGTGGTCTGAAATGGAACGTGTATGAATGCAAAGTGGGGAAACTCAGGTTTTTCATTTTCATCAAAAAAACTGTGTACATACATATTAATAGTTTAGTACTGAAGCATTAAGAACTATGTACAGTACTTATACGGTGATTGAATTAATAGTAGTGCAAGTCTGAAGTTTTTTTTGGATGAGTGGTATACGTACGAACGCGATTGATACTGACTAAATAGGGTAATGTCAAATGTATTGAACAATTTTTGTGAATTACAATAATAATTAATTATTGAGTACCATGTATTTACTTACGATACCAATAATGATTTTTTTGAATCTAACGAAATGTTGATTGATGTAGTAGAAAATTACATGCGTAACAATGAATTCGACATACAAAATGAATCGGCGAACAATAAAAATTGAAAAAAGAAAAAAAATCAGACTATAGTATGTAGTTAATCATTCCATATTCATGGATCATCTAATTTTCCCCTCGTAATAATGTAACTATTTATTGTGGTGTTTTTGGTTAAGTTTTTGTCCTTAATGTCCTGACTGACCCAAATCAGTAAGAGATGTGATTGTGTAGAAAATGAAACCATTTGGTTTGATTTGTTGATTACAAAAAAATTAGTGTCTAGTAGGTATGCAATTTTAGTGCAACAACCGGTACAGTAAACCACAATAACCACATAAATAATTTTGTATGTAGTGTGAAATGTGTTGAATTGTTCTATGGTCCCATTTTTTAATGATTAAGATTTTGTTTCATTTGTTTGTTGGTCCTTGGCCATCTTCATCTAGTTTCAAGTTGAAACCGAAGTATCATGAAAGATATAACATTTTTGGGGATTCTGATTTTATACCAGGTTGTTGTACTCTTATATATATTGTCAATGTGCCCAATATTATTTTGTAAGATGAAGATGAACGTATCTCCAACATATTATGTAGCATAGTAGTACCTAGTACCTTTATTACCGTACCACTATCCCAAAAGCTTTTGCTCTTGTATGAACCTGAACCGCAGCCGGTTTTAAAACCAACTCATGATTCAGAGATTGTGTGCTAGTACGTAAAAGCTATGACTTGACGTGCCCTTAATTGCATCCCATGAAGATGGGTACATAGCTCTAGTTATCATGCGATTGGGATGTTCATTGCACTTTTTGCTATGTGGCAAAAAAATGTCTTTCCGACAACCGTAGGAGAAAGAGCTAGAACTAACTACATACTTACATATATAGTAGGAAAACACCCAAAAATCTAAATTCGCCCATTGCATTGCTATATAATATTATTAGGCTTAGGTGTTTTCAATTTCAGTTTACTTCAGCAAGCGGAAGTGTGAGCTGTCACAATAACCAACGTCAGTTTTACCCTTCTTCACAATACATAAGACTGATCTCAAAATGAATTTTAAAACGAGCACAAGTGTACAAAACCTTTTTGGTATCATTTTTCTGTTCACCATACTTTCTCATGACATCAATAGCGCTCAAGGACTTTCGGCAAAAAATTCTGAAATACTGAGGAAAGGAATTCAACCCAGTGTTTTAGGGAATCCAATTGAGGATGATGAGGCATTTTCGACTTTGTATGATGGACCTGAAGATCCTAGCACTGCACCTGGATGTCCAACAAGGTACTTTTACGATTACATGCATTATGCTATGCTCACAAAAATACCTGCCATGATTGTTTCAATTAATTGGAATTATTTGTAATGAATACCTTTCATTATCGTCAGAACATTTCAACTTCCATGGATTTACTACGGGAATCCAGAACGTTGCTACCTCGCAGGTCATCGAGGACCTTGTAATTCTAGAATGACAATGTTTTGTCAGACAGGGCGAACCTATACGGGGAATGTGCGATTGCGATGATGCTGGAAGCTTCACTACTGCAGAGTCTTTCTACATGTCCAAGAACAAAACCTTTTGTATTCATGAGAAACGGAACTTGGCATACTATCCTCCTAAGAAGCGTTGCTACTATCTTTTCGAACGAGTATGTCTGCTTAAGTTTGCTACTTGCTACCTTAATAGAAATTGATAATTCAATGCCAACATCATTTCAATTATTGCTCATTCAGGGCCCATGTCCCTTTGGACAATGGCTGATCCTCAATCCGCCAAGGAAACGCAGTTTGCGAGCAGCGACGCTGCCCCAAGAACTTGTTAGACACCACAAGCTACAGAACACCATTCTGGTTTTCTACGATCCTCTGAGGGATTCCTGCTATCAGGCTTATACCAGAGGCTACTGTCCAAGAAATCACCTTCTAATTCCAACCAAAACTAATTGGCTACCTCAGTGCATGAACACCAAGGTGAAATGTGACGACCTGCTTCAGGCAATTGTGGCCATTCCCACATTAAGGTGCTCGTTGGGCTCGTACTGCTCCCAGATATTGGATGGAAGGAAACACCACTTAAGGTCCAAGATATCAAGAAGACATAGGCATCGAACTTATTGAAAAAAAAATGTCTTCACATAAAAAGCCAGTAGTATTCATATTCATAGCAAAGTATTTATTTTCATAGACTAAAGGACGCTAATTTTGTAATGGTAATTGTATACTGTGTAAAATTTACCCCTAATGATAATGAATCTTAATCATGTTTCATGAATAAACGTTTTTATTATTATATGACTAAAAAGAAATTTCCAGAACTAATTGGGGATTATCAATCGTAATATTTTTAAGAAATGTTACTCAACATTTACGGAAAGCTAACTGTGAAGTTTGCTTTATAGGAAAGCATTTTATACCTTTTCATATGCATAGAACCAACCGGTTGCTCATGTTATAAATGTACAGATCACAGAGAACGAAAAATATGTACATAAGGATATGCAAGATGTTGATACGGAGGGAAAAAACATTCGGTCCTATTGAGTTTTACGCATATAAGCACAATAGCGCTTGTGTGTGTTTGACTACGGAAAATTACTGCATTCGGTGGAAAAGTTTTTGTTTTTATTCTTTTTCCTTTGTCCTTTTAATTTGTGATAAGGTGGAAATTGACAAATGATAATCGATTGGTCGTATTGTCAATTTTGATTAAAAAATTGTTAAGTGCATTAATCAGGTAAAATACGTTTCGGTTTTTTGATGGTTAATTTTTTTGTTCGATTTTTAAGGTTGAAGGTTAAGAGATGTTATAATTTTCTTGTGTTGTATCGTAATTTGCAGGCACCATCATGTACCAAAGGAAGAGTCTAAGGTCTGCTGGAGCGTCATCATCAGCAGGGGGTACTCAACAGAGTCAAAACTTCCCGTCAACTTCAGCTGCAGCAAGTTCGCAACTTAACAGTCAGTTAAACAAGCAGGATGATGATCACGACTCCAGTGAAAACGAAGATGGGGAAGAGTATGGAGATATGCATCGTCTAGTTCTTCAAGGGATTATGGCAGCAGGGTACTTGGATGTGAAAGGAGTTAAGAAACTGTTTCAGGAATCTTGTAAACAGTTAAAGTGTAAGTAGGCATAATATATTAAAGTGTGTAATCAGTTCAGCGTATTTACTGTTGTAATTATTGTTAATGTGTGTTGTCCTTTTGAATTTTAGGTAAAGTTCCAGCAGCTGAACATTTGTCTCCACCGTTTATTCAGAGGGTTGTTCGAGAAATAAATGAGAGGATTAAAGACTATGATATGATGATTCGTAGTGCAACCTGTGAAGTAAGTTGAAATATTTCATATTAGGGAATGCGGTGATTATGTTTGTATTTTTTTAAACCTTTCTATTTGATAGGTGACCGGAGAAAAGTTTTACGTGTTTCTTGTCACCATTGAAAAGCAAGTTATGAAGTGAGTTTTGAGTTAATCGAAATATTCAAAAGTGCTTTCTTGTTAGTATGCGATATGCTGTATACAACTCGGTTCTTGGTAATTTTACGTTGCTTATCTTGTTTAAGGTTTCAAACGTACTTTACTAAGGCGGAGCTTGATTTGTTTAAGAAGATTCTGGATTCACTTCTTCGGAAACATCGCTATTTTTCTATTACTGAGACGGACTGTATCAACATTGGTGGTGAAATCGACCCTCGATCATTTAGCAAATCAAATGCAGAAGATTTTGTTGTAAAGATGATCTCTTTGCAGTATTTCACAAAAGTTTGCAATAATGTAAGTTATCGATTCCTACTTATTTCTAAATATAGTTATAAAATAGTTAGCCTTACTGATGATCGTAACCCGAATACTAAGTAGCCACATTTTTGTGCATTTACAGAAAGACAATGAGGATGATTATGAAATAACTCTCGGCTTCCGAACGATTCGTGAGTTTGAGCCAATTTTTAGGGAAGTCTACCACGACGTTTTTACCAACTGTTGCTTATGTAAAATGATTCTGTTGAATGTAAGTTCAAATTGGTACTTATTTTAACTAGTACTAGTGCTTTATTCTGTAAAACTTGAGTCCATGAAACTCTTTTGATTTATGACAGGGTCTCCAATGTCCAAAATGTCCAGCTGTAATTCACAGAGGCTGCCTTAAAAAATATATCAAGAACTGCAAAACATGCGTGTCCTGCAAAGGACCATGGCGAACGGAAGGATCTTTGTTGATTCGGGCTCGAAGTACTGAAAGTGATGACGATGCGTCGCCAACAACCAAACCATCAGAATCTTCTGGAAAAGCCAAGAAATCTCGCTTGGCAGCTAATGGAGATGAAGTTGATATGCCAATTTTAGAGCCAATGGTGTCACCTCGCAGCGCTGGAACTTCTGCAAGTCAAAGTCAGAAAAAGGCCAGCCCTAGCAGCAAACAAAAGGAAAAGGAGACCACTTCGAGTTCCACTAGAAGTACTGCCAATGCGGCCTCATCAGATAAGAAAAAAACACCTGCAGCGACAAGGACACGAAGAGCGAGAAATCGTGTATCTTCTGACTCAGAGTAGATGTATACATGTTTTTAGAATCCCAAGCACTAAGAATTAATTTTATACAAGTTTATTCTACCTTTTCTGCGATATTAAGCTACAATTTTATAATTAATCGTAATATTAAATTCTTTTTACTTGTCATTTTACCTATTAGATGCTGTAGAATTACAATACTGTACAAACGTCATAATGCTTATTTCAAAAGGACGAAATACAAACTCATTTTGTAAAAGCAGTTCCATAAATGTTGTCATCTGTTTTATTCTTCAACTAAATGTTTAATTTAATTTCATTATATTAGATTAGTCTGCGATCACTATTACAATACACGGTATTCGGGGTTAGTCAGTAAAATATGAGAACAATTTAGCCAGATTAGTCGGGATATCCATTTTCATATAAGCATACAGTGTGTGTTTGGAGCTGAGAGTGAATTTTAGTATGCAAATGAAATTATGTCTTAAAAAACGGAATTATGAGGTGACGCGTTTGCGTATAGGAAAAAACTATAAATAGGAATAAAGCGAGTAGTACTCAATTTTTAAAACAAATATTTGCCTAAATATATCCTATATCCCTAAATATTTGCTGTACAATGAAATGACAATTTTACGCGTAAAAATGAACAGTACAAATGAGTCCAAACATTAGCTATAGGAATCTCGATTGCGGCATGATTTTTTTCATGACTATTTATGTCAAATCTTGATAGATCAAGTAATTCTAAGACTACGTGTTTTCTCCTTTTTTGGGGTAAGTTGAGACACGTGAGTAGGGGTAACCGGAAGTTTGAATCATAAAATTTGCGATTTAGGGCATCATTGACCGATTGACCTGAAATTTTGAATGCGACCTCCTTAATAAATTTCTAGGAGTTTTTTCTTGGTTTTCAAAAATTCGAAAGTATGTATTGCATCATTATACACGTCGCATATGCATACTCCCTTCAAATTTTCAAAATTGACCGTTAAAACATTCATAGATAGCGCCAAAGATACTTTATAAGTTGCTTATTTTAGACGTTTAGACAATTAATATAGAAGCATAACAAAGAAAATTCATCCAAATTAGTTAATTAGTTTAAGAGTAATGTAAGTGTAAATATAATTATACAATTAATTAAGATTATGTTATAAATATTTTACAATGCACTTCTGTAACATTACCTGCAGTCAGAAACCAATTTCAATCATTTCTGTACTAATAAATTAGTTAAAAAGAGTTTTCGTGTAATATCATTTTAATTGAATATCATTAATTGTGACTTAAGCATAATGCCGGACTATTGAATAACGAATTTTGTAGCCAAACATAAAAAACCCAGATCCTAAGTTAAGAACCCGAGGCCGCTTATCCAGATTTTAGAATTATCGTTTTTACACTAATAAAATTACTTTTGCCACTGAATGCGGGCACATAACAGCTGAAGATGACAGACAGAACACCTTTAAATCGTTAAGGAAATCAAAAAATAAAGAAAGTTTAGTATGGTTAGTCGCTGCTACAATCCAACGGAACAATTGTCTACGACGTAACGGAAAATCAAACAGTTGTGACAAGATACGCAGCCCCTGATGAAGAAGACAGGCAGCCAATTTTTCTGGCAAAGAAAAACAAAAAGTTTACCCCTTTAGAGCAAGATACTTGTAAATTATCAGTCAATTTTGCTCACATTTTAAACGAGCCATCGCTTTTCACCAGACCTCCAACTGGTCCTGTTTCTCAGCAGCTAAACGAGCTGTTTGCTCTGCTTGCAGACGAAATCGAGGCTGGAAAGGCTACAGCAACAGAAGTGTTTACTGAAAGTAATCACTTTCTTGACGATGAGCGTATGAACCTGGTCAAGTGGAGGAGAGCAGATTATTAGCGAGCACGCATCACTCAAAAAAGAGAGGATGGAAATCACAAAATTTCTCATTCCTTTGTAATCATCTGGATATGAGGCTAGCTTGTTGGAAGCAGCTTCAGGTTCACTGACGGGCAACCCAAGGTGTACAAATTCCCTGATGGCTCTTTTCGTCCAACACGAGAAGAGGTTCAAAAAAATCAAGATATCACCACAATCAGAGGGAGTAAATTTTCCCTACAGCCCAATAAACGTTGGACGATTGTCGATGATCCTTTTTCGTCGCATATGTATATTTACAATCACATCCGTGGGATCCGGTGTGATTACTACACCCACCATTTACAACATTCCAAGATACTATAAACGTTGAGTTTAGTTTGCGGCTACGGGACACTGAAACACCAGAGTGGACTACTGAGAACATCCTGATGTACCCAGTTCAAGTTAAACTTATGGGAAAAATCAACGACAACTTTAAAAGCCGAATTAACATGCTTGAAACCCCAATATCCCTTGCAACAAGTCAGGTAATGTATCCAAAGTTTAAATTCATAATATATTACTTTAATTTATAACATAATAAAGATTGCTTTATTGTAATACCATTATTATAATACTATTATTTTTTTCCAGCTCGCTTTTCCACCCTTGTCATCCACGAGTATATTCCCACATCACCTGAATATTTGAGCCAAATGGTACAAAAGGGTACAAACTTGCCCAAATGAGGCAAGTTTTTGCCCAATACCTCTCCATTGACTGGGACTACCTTCTGCGTACCTGTCAGATTTTGCCAATTACAATTTGGAACGCAGATTCCAAGTCAACCTCAGATCCGCATGGGCATGAGGCACTTTGTCGTCATGGGCTTTACTAGGATTTTACATCTGAGTGCGTTGGAGACAATGCATTCTTCAAATCAGTTTCTGTGGCCATGTTAGCCACGACTGAGCACCATATTTCTCTTCGTGTAATGGCAGTATATGCATTGTTGACGGAACACGAGCTCTTTGAAAACGTGTCTACATTGTTGCGCTTCCAGGATCTAGCTGAGCTATTTGCTGACCCACTTATCCATCTTTTGTCCTTTGGAAGACCCCGACCAGTTGGCAGGAATGTATACCATTTCCGCCTATCTGCTAACTGTTGTGTTTAAACGTGAGATATGTGTTGCTCACGAAATGCAGTTTGGATCAGATTACGAGATTGCAACAATTGGGCCGGCCATCGAACCAACAGGACTTCCAATCTGTCTTCTGTGGTCAGAACAACAAACGTCGCTTTTGCTACGGAAAAGCATTGAGAGACCTTTACAAGATATTCACGACGTGACTATTGGAATAGCAGCAGAACCAGGTTTGCTCACCGAAGAAAATCAGCCGCCCGCTACCCCAAATAAGCAGCGATAATCTTATACAGTGTGCCAATCTTTGAAATTGGCAAAGGAGCCATTGGACTTTTCAAAACTCACAAGTCTACCGGCCATCTAACTTTGTTTCCGTTAGCTCCGGCCTATAAAGAGGGGTAAGTATATTCAATTTCTTTGGGGCTATACCCAAAACTACTTTGAAACCAACCTGATGGCTACCAGCAATTTGTCGGGTGTATCCCATTGGATTTTTCGTTTTCTGCATCAAGCCAAGAGTCAAGGACCGATTCCGATATGAAGGAGATGTTTACCGGGTAATTTGATTGAAATTTGAAATTAAAGAAGAGATGCATGTGGTAATCACTATTTGATGTTTGTATCTCCAACATCTTCCCAAGAAGCGAGTTTTGGGAGTACATGTGGCTTCGTCCAGCTATTTCTGGCTTTTTACCTATACTCATACCTGTAAAGTTTGCGACAAAGCCTATTGGACGTATTAGTGTAAACAAAAAATATCTTTGAGAGTCTTAGGAGACATCAAAGGAAATCCGAAAGATGTGAACTTAAAAGCGATCGAGAAGACAATGAAGATGATGCGTATGAATCACTCAAACGTGGAACGGGGATTTTTTTTGAAGTTATGGCATGCAAAATTTCAGGTCAATCGGCCTATAAATGAAGGCGCAAATCGCGATCCGTTGTTCAAACTTCAGGTTGTCCCAGCGCAAATATCTCAATTTACCCCAAAAAAAGAACATGTATTCTTAGAATTACGAGATCTTTTAAGATATCACATATAAAAATCGAAAAAAATATATGATGTTCGAGACATTCCGTTAGCTGGTGCTTGACTCATATAGTCATTATCAGCAGTGTGTCGTAAGTTCAGTTTCAGCATTGAAAACGCGAAATTTTGTGTTCCAAGAAGCTTTTTACAGCAAAACGCTTAATGCAAAACGTGAAGTATGTAAATATACTACGGTTACTTTCCTTCAAATGACATTTTTATTTATACTACTTTAGCTTAGCATCTACCCATTAGTCTTCGAACACTATTACAATACACAGCATTCAAAATTGAAGTGACCAGCTCTCGTACAGGCGCCGGTGTCGCAATTCGAAGAGACTGGTCAACAATTTGTGTAACATTCCTTGAGCTTGATCCCATAATAACACTCTGAATTGTATTAAAGAGGTGATTATTGTTACCTCCAACAGCGGTAGTATTAGCATTTTGTTGGGTCATTGCTGGAGAGTTTGGAGCTCTTGGGACCTGAACTGGAGAAAAAGGTTGAGTTTGTTGTGCAGGACGTTGTCCTTGGGAGTAAGATGGAGGTTGACCCGATGAAAATTGTGGACCTGAACCTGGACCAAAAGGCTGAGACTGAGTTTGAGATGGTCCTGGGGCATACTGTTGGGATTGCGTTTGAGGTGAACCTGAAGCAAAAGAAGGTTCTTGGGTTTGACCTGGATTTGGAGCAATTGGAGCAAACGGCTGTGCTTGGGCTTGAGTTTGAGATGGACCTGGAGCAAAAGGAGGTGCTTGTGCCGATATAGGCGAACTGCCAAGTGAGCTCATTATTGCAGTAAACACAGCTTGTTGTTGGGGAGTCATATCATTTGCACCTACGGGTAAGGTAGGATTATTTGGTGGCTGAGAAAATTGAGTTGCTGATACAGGTAATTGGGCTTGTTGCTGCTGTTGTTGTGTTTGTTGATTGTCTGGTCCAACAATGTTAACCTGATTTATTCCTGCAAGAGCTGCAAGGATCTGAAAATGATTATAGGAAGTAAAGAATGAAAAAAATACAAAATTTAAAATGCTAGACACTTTATATATTCTTTATTGTTACATCGTCAACAATTCCACGACTAGCAGCATCAATCAATGCGTCATCAGCAGCCAACAGTTCCATTAAAAACTCTTCTTGTTCCGGAGTTAGCAGAGCTCTGCCATTTTTGTATGTCATTACGGTATCATCCTCAGGTTCCAAAACGAATGACTAGAAATAAACTTTCCAAATTAGTTACTATATTTTAAACGCTAATAAAGTTAGAAAATGGTTTCCAAAAGGGTATTGCTTTACCCCAACATTTGCCAAAATTCCCACAATGAAAATAAGTTTCAACATTTTTGTAAGCCAATTGCCGTTAGTGCCTTCAGAGGTCCACTCAGTCCTGCAATGCAGAAACGTTATTACTAATGTTTTTTGGGGGCATCTGGACTCTCTCATCAAATTAACTTTCACTTTCGATTTTTTACCATTCATATTTATGCAGATAGAAAGCTGTATTGATTAGCAATTAGCATCATTCCAGTACATATTATTGCTATAACTTTTTCTGCTAAATTCGTCTGCATTATAATAATCGTGCCTAAAGTTTATTCTTTTTACTTTCCGTTATAAAAAATACCAATTTATTGAAATGGCCCATTGTTTCGCATCTGTGCAGTGTCGTGCGTCATAAACTTGACATTCCATGTGATAATATATCATGTCTAATGTCGGAACTTTCTCCAACTTAGACCTATATAAACAGATTTGCTGGCTATCTGCTTTTTATTTTAAAATCATTGTCAAACAAGTTGTAGCTCTTCACATGTACAGTTTTAGACGAGTCAGTGCAGAACTTTTCCGCATTTTAAAGGAAAACTCAGATTGTGGAAAGTGCGAAAGAAGGAACCTATTCCCACAATCCCGTAATAGGGCATTCAGGCATTCATTTCCAAATTGCAAAGCAAACTTCATTATCGAGGTCAAAAGTAATTCTGTTATGAAGCCAAAATTGTACAATTGTGTCTAAAACAATCTTGCAGTGAAAACTTCAATCTTGAGTAGTGATCCAAGAAGTCTTTTAGTAAAATGCCCATTACAAAACATGAATAAATGCAAATAAATTACTTATTAGACAGCAAACGTTTGCTTTCGTGCAAGTTTCATGATTTTATTGCATTTCATCTAGTCTAACATCTACCCAAAAGTCTACGAATACCGTTGCAATACACAACGTTTAAAATACCTGTGACGAATTCGCGAATAGGCGCGGGCGTCGCTATTCGAAGAGACTGGTCAACAATACCAGTCACATTTCTTCGGTTTGAGTTCATTATTACGCTTGTAATGGTAGAAAAGAGATGGTTATTACTTCCTCCAATAGTGGTGACATTAGATGTAGCAGCAGTATTTTGGTACATTTTTGTAATTTGAGTTGGAATTGGAGCTGCAGTGGCTTGGTGGTGTCATAGCTGGTGCAGTTATATTATCCAGCGATTTCTCCAACATTGCCGTAAGTGTAGCTTGCTGTTGAGGGGAAAGATCTAGAGCAGCTAAGTCTAAAACGAATTGACCTGAAGAAGACCCGGATGACGTAGGAGCTGGTGAAGTGGCCGCCGCAGGTGTCTGAGCTTGTGGCGTTGGAGAAGTTAACTGAAAGTTTGCCACCAACGAAGGAGACAATGGTTGGGGCTGCGCTTGTGGTGTATTTCCTGGTCCAAGAAGATTAACTTGGACTTGACCCTGACCAAGGCCAGCAATAGCTTGCAGGATCTGTAAATAAAGTCGCATGATGAGTTTAACGCAAAAATACAGACGCTTACACCTCTGTCTGTGACAAGAAAGTTCCAAAATTTCATTTCACTTACATCATCGACAATACCACGACTGGCCGACTCAATCAACGCGTCATCGGCAGCCAAAAGCTCCATGAGAAACTCTTTTTGTTCCGGCTTGAGCTGTGCTCGAGCTTGCTTATAGTTCATGAGAATTTCATCTTGAGGTACCACTACGAAGCTCTGCAGAAATTAGTTTTTAAAGAATTCAAATCAATTTTGCTTGAAAATGACTTTATTTGTGAGTGTATTACATTACCCCAACATGAGCCAATACTGGCAATAGGACGAAAATGGCTGCCCACATAATTCTTCTACTTTTGTTCGAGTATTTAATTAGTGAAATAGAAATAATAGGGAATAAGTTCATTAGAAATAATTGAGTTCTGACTTGGAGACTTCTACATCAACTACACTTTCATTTGAGATTTTATTATTCATTTTTATATACATCGAGAACTGCATTGCATACATACATTAGCATCTGTTCCAGTCCCTAATTGCTATGTTGAAAATGAATATCAATTCAATAACAGTCTGGTTATAATGTGATTGCAAAACACACAATAGAAATACAAATTGTGAGTTCATTCATCTTTCAGAATATTTGCGTGTAATTTAGTTCATTTTCATACACATTTATCGATTGTTCTGGTAAAGGTTGACAGTATAATATGTAGCAATAATATGTTGCTGCAATATTATGAACCCAACAACAACATGTGAATCATTTAGTTACCTAACATATGTAGCATAACAAAACAATAACCTTCAATGAGAGGTTGAAAAACGGTTAAAAAAGGCTTGTCAAATGGCGTATATAATTAAAATAGCCCAAAACAATTGACAACTTAAAAACAATGCTCGTATTCCAACTGGGATTCAAACTTTTCTACAAAAACCCAAGCCAAGATGGGAAGGCTTGTAAGAAATGCTCCAAAGTATATCCCCCTCTTTCCAAATCGAAGAAAAGTTCCATTTTGTAGAAAGGACAGCCAAGCGATTACAAGACAAAGTCCAAGCAGCTCTTTTGCTTCTTCCATGAACATGTTTTGCTCTGTCACCCAGCTTTCAATTAGTCGTATATCGTGTTCTTCCCGAATATCGTGTGTGCTTGTTAAATGACGCCATGCAAAATGAGCCAGAGTCCAAATTCCAAGGGTATAGCAGTACGCAGAGTGAATTGCAATGATTTTGTTTAAAAATTTCCAGCTCCTAAGCCATTTCCAAACACTTGTTGAGTTCCAAGATGAGAATGGGGTTTCGTAACGATCAAACGGTAGCCAAATAATGAGTATGATGTTAATGAACATTGGAACGAGGTATGCGGGCTGGAAAGTTGTATTTCACAGTTATAAAAACACAGTACATCCCATTTTATATCTTACTTTTACGATACGTTCACTTACCATCCACAAGTACGGATCTGGATCGTTATGCTGCACGTAAGCAGCTGCCATGAAGAACAATGCCATTATGAAAAATACACATTTCCACAAAATTGTGGCTGACAAGCTAAGCTTTTTCGGTTTTTGAGCTGTATGATGCTTCCTAACGAGGCGGACATCCTCACCTTCTCCCACTGATTTGTATTGGTCTTCAAAAAGCAAAAACAAATTCATGTTTTCATAGGCTTTTTAAATTTTGGCAAATGAAGGGATTTTGGTCTGGTCAGATTCTTGTAAAGATTACTAATGTGCATCCTCCGAGTGAGCCTTTTCTGTTTTATATCTCTTTTACTGTCATTCCACACATTCATTTCAATTAGGCTTTCCAGTAAGCATGTCTAAAAATTAATTTCAGGGCAATGCGCTGGAATGTATGTGTTTTCTCAAGCTTGATGCAATTGCTGAAGCTGCAAATTCCGGGGATTAATATGTTTGTTTTCATCTCTGATATTATGACAAGATATGGCTCTTCTCAAATTAATATTTTTACACTACAAGTAGACTACTATAATAATCTTTGGAAGTCTCTTGTGCATCAGTTTAGGTCTTACGCGATGTTGACAACCAAAATACCTCGCAAGCTCAAGCGCATTTTTCCAGTACTCGTAGAAGACGCTTAAACAGCAGACAAAATATATATGCATGCATATATGTGCTTTTTGGATTTTGTAAGTGCAAAAAAATTGCAATATTCTATTATTTTATGGACGTCTGCTGTCTACTCTATAGTAAATGCGTGCGTAAAACGTATTTAACAATTTGCTTTACAGCATAAATTGCAATATGCGTCTTGGGATTTATCAACTTCCCTTTTCCTTCCATGTAAGCACAATGTAGAATACTACAAACCGCATACCATGTAAATTGGATAAGATTTTGCATATTTATGGTTAAGCTGCTGCGGCACTACGTGCCATGAACATGCATCTCCAAAAGGGCATGAGATTAATAAGGCAAAAACTAATATTCTTTTTTCACGTTTTTGATTAATTATTTTCTTTACCTTTGAAGATGACAACTTTTTAATGGACGGGGCTATGAAAAGTGTCAATTTTAATCAAAACAAGAATATGGCTCACAAACGAAAACAAAGGACATGTTTACTGTGTCAAATATCCTGAATGTCAGCACTATCAACGTGTACACGTTTCTATACTGTACCGAGATCCTAATATTATGCATAGTAGTAGAGCACAGCACTCCATCGATTAGTCAGCCCATATATGTATGCCTAAGTAAAACTTAGTTTCCAGTAAAACAGATAGCATTTTTATAGTCCATGTTCTATATACCATTCCAGTCCAACTAGTACAACTAAAGCTGTAAGCGGGTATTTGATACGTCGTAGAAGCCTTGGTGAAAGTGTACTGCATGGCTCTTACTACGTTCCATATTCGTGGTGTGTAACCCGTGCTCTTTTTTGTAATATCAGCCTAGGCTGGAATGGTATTATGACAGGAATATAGACCGGAACTGAACCTTATAGAAGGCATCAATTTACTCTACGTATACACAACATGCTATGCTACACTGATGAAATAGAGCAATGTGGGAATGTGCCTGCCGACTGGCTTAATGAAATCTTTTGGAATATATTGATACAAACATTGCACGATATCCTTAATAGTCGTGTCATGTAAAGTGAATATCACGTAGCTGAAGTGAACAACTTTGTAATAAAATCTAATTTCAAGTGAGTCATCTAGCCCATCCATCCATCCGTCGGTTTCCAATAAGAGCAAGGAAAATATTTAGCATTGGAACTTTATAAAACATATTATTTTAGTTGGTAGGACCATACATATTTGGCGTAGTTTGGAAGGACAGGCAAATCAAGAGGGAAATCTACGTGGTATTGTGGAGAAAGTGAAGTGCAGTTGGAATATACGTGAATGTGAATAGCATCCACACTCGCAGTTTTCGGTCAGAAGTTACAGGTAAATACAACAAGAGTCCGAGTCGTTTAGCTTCTAATAAAGAATTCATTAAGCTGTAGAAAAGGAAAACATTCCAGTGTATTCGGATCAACGTACTAATTTGATGTAATATATTATCTGTTTTGTTCCACAGAAACTGAAAGTATTGTTCTCGGGTATTCCACAGAAAATACTAGCAGCATTCCTGAAGAAAAATTAATATATAGACTTTGTCTGGAGAACGCAACGACATTTCATCAAAGAAATACTAAAACATTTTAACACTAGTTTTCTCCTACATTCAGTTTCTAAACTACAATTAAAATGGCAAGTCCATACCCGCCTCCCTACCCTCATCCACCACCACCAGGTAGGTTACTATAAACAATTAAAAAGTCAAATTAAAAAAGACATCTTCAATTTGACCCCCATGTCCTGCTTTGATATTTTTGCAGGATTTCAACAGCAGCAGCCCTTTCCCCCATTTCCCCAAGGTCAGCCAATGATGATGGGCATGCCACCTGCAGGAATGTACGGAGGTGGTTTTCCATCAGGTCCGCATATGGGTGGTGGCCCAATCCCAATGGGTCCCGGTGGTGCCCCTCCACCTCAGGCATTTTATGCTCAACAGTTACCTCCAACCGCTTTTCCAATGGGGATGGGCGGATTTCATAATGTTAATATGGGCGATGATAATTATGAAGAAGCGAAAAATACACCTGGGGAGCAGTTTAGTGACTCATTCAGTGACAAGACTATAAGGCGCGCGTTTATACGCAAGGTTTACAGGTAGACATTTTCTGACTTTGACATTTCGATAACTTTAGTTGACCCCTAATAACTAACTTTTCTCCATGGCTCAGTATTCTAAGCGTGCAGCTGTTGGTCACTGTCGCCTTCATTGCCCTCTTCATGTTCCACCAAGGGCTAAGGGAGTATTCAAGACGGAATAGGGGTCTGTTCTATGCAGCGTTGGCGCTCACTATCATAACAATGTTGGCAATGGCGTGTTGCGAATCCGTCCGACGAAAGGCAAGAAAACTCTGCAATGAGCGATTTAAAGATTAAGATTACTCTTTTTTTAATTTCAATATTACTACAAAACAGGCACCACAAAACTTCATCTGCTTGAGTGTCTTTACATTGGCTGAAGGATTCGTTCTTGGAACTGCTGCATCGACATACAGGTAATCATTAATTTAAGCCAAATGTCAATAAAGGAGACAAACGAATATTTTATCATATTCTTGTCCTTGTAATCATGTTGTCATAATTTTCCAATGTGAAGCCAATCTACAGTGCTGCTAGCTGTTGGAATCACTGCTGTCATCACCTTATCTCTGACTCTCTTCTCATTCCAAACCAAATGGGACTTTACAGCTCATGGAGGTGATATACCTTTAATAAATTTTCAATTGAAAAAAAAACAGAAATTCTCAATATCTATTTGCAATTCCTTAGGAATCCTTTTCGTGGCTGGGATTGTTCTCTTCATCTTTGGCATTCTGATGATCTTCTTGAGAAACACTTTCCCGATTCTGCATTTGGTCTATGCATGCGTTGGAGCTCTTGTAAGTGCATTTAAAATCGATCAAATTGATGGCTTTCAAATCAGATTAAAGTGTGTTTGATATAACAGTGTTTGTATTTTTACATTGCCAGGTATTCTGTGCGTACCTGGTCTACGATACTCAGCTAATGATGGGTGGAACGCATAAGGTTAGGCTAATTAAATGTATTATTTACTACATTATATACATCTCAAGTAACACAAGTCACAAATCGATTTGGTCTCATAATAGTGTGCTATCAGTCCTGAGGAATACATCTTTGCTGCTCTGAATCTCTACATGGACATCATCAACATTTTCATTTATTTGCTCACCATTCTCAGCGCTGCCAGAGGAGGAGACTAAGAGTGAGTCAAAAGATCCTGCTTCATCCACCTTGAGTGAAGTATACCTGTTTAGGTTAAAATGTAAGGTTAGGTACAAGTTAGTATTAGGAACACGGGAAAGAGAAAATGTTTACTTGTTGGGGTAAGCGCACCGTTACACATTACTTATTTAAGGAACTATTGACCACTAATATCATTCAGTGTACAATATCGTAACAATAATTAACCCATTTGTCCACCGTAATAAGAAAACACGTGAACATTTCCGGTTATAACTGATCAAATATATTAAGCTTCAATAGCTTGTTAGAAGTGCAATAATAATCTCATGTAAGTGGTGGGGCAATGTGAGCTGTAAATAGCTTAAACTGTCATTAATTTGTATTAGGCACGTGTTCTCATAGTTTGGTGTAATATATAGTTTCCAACTTTCTTTCTGTATTTACTGTATGGATAATCTGAATGTGATTTCATGTGATTCCGAACTCTAGGTTAAGAAATGGTGTTTATACATGTCATAATATGTTATTGTTGTTTCCTGAAGCGAAAGCACTTAATGTATCTTATAAACTCATTTGTTAAAGTTACTAGCTAACTAAACTCGACTAAATTATCATTGTAGAAATTAGCTCAGAACAAAGATCTCAGTGTGTACATTCATATATTGAATTATGGATAGATGGAGGAATCTAGTCATCTTGTTCCTACTACTAGTATATGAAAGATTCAGCATTTACAATAATTTAGACATGCACATTTATTTACATTTGTGACCATTTCAATTGAATAAATTCAAATCGTTTCTTTCCTTATGTAAAATGTGGACAAGTATTTCAGAGTTCTTTGCATCTACAACCATACATACACCCAAGCTGATTGTGGGTTGCTGTCTCATCTTCACCGCATAGGATAGGGAAGTGTATTTTCTGAATTTGATCAGTATGTTTTAGATTCGATTTTATAACGGCTTCTTATTGTTTGCAACAGTTTTTATTTGTGCTACCCGTATGCACTTTCTTGTTCCTTTACCAATCATCATGTTTTTTATTGTGTCATCCCTTTTAATTTTCTGTATTGCCATCTCAGTAATATTTTACAATGCGTGTGTAGAAGTTCTCATTCCCTTATTGGAAGATTCCAGAGCGTATCGTAAGTTGTAAATTATGCATCAGTAAAGATTGTAAACGAAAATGTGACGTATACTATTTGTATTATATGCATACTAGGCCAGTTTATAGCAAGGATCTCACAAGCAGTTTACTTCCTTTTCTTGGAAATACGAAACGATGCATTGTTCTACTTGGGAATTGTGTGCGAGTCTGACGGAGATGATGAAGAGGTTGGATTCGATGATGACTATCATCAATGCGAAACTTTTCCGGATTGTGATATAGTAAAGAGTTCACCCAAAGGTATCCATCCAGTTACGCCATTCTAAAAATGGAATTACACTTGAGTAAGCCATTCAATTCTTTTTATTATAGAGGAAGTACTGCCTGACCCAAACAACAATAGGAACGCTCCTGGTAGGGCTGCTAGGCGCCGAAGGGTGCTTCCACTGGGTTTAAATGATCCCCCAGTTAACCGCCGCCCGGGGCCAGCTATCCGGTTACCTGCTAACCCACAAAATCCAAGAGCTGCTGTTCCACCAGTACGGATACGTGTGGTTGAATTGGGGGAAGACGATTTACGGGAACTTGTTGAGTTTTGAGTCAAATATACATTATTTAGAAATTAGGAATGCCGTGTTTTTCAATTAGATTTTCACGTTGGATTTACCCTCCAGTGTTAGTAATATCGTTTTAAAATAATCTCCAGTCA
This sequence comes from Orchesella cincta, assembly GCA_001718145.1. NCBI lineage: Eukaryota > Metazoa > Arthropoda > Collembola > Entomobryomorpha > Orchesellidae > Orchesella > Orchesella cincta. The sequence continues at coordinate 29,092 of LJIJ01000697.1, read as the reverse complement.
CACTCTAAAGTTAAGTGTTTACAAAAGCAAGTACAAAGTACATTGCACGTTATCCTGTACCAAAGTATATACCTACAACACTATTCAACAATTTTGTGTTATATTTATATGAAATAAATTACGCCACGTTTTTTCGCATACCTGTTAAGAATTCATTGGATATTGAATGCTATTATATATGGGCTTTTCTTCTAAACTCAAACATCATATTGATGCATATAGAGTATAGATAGTACGCAAGATTTTCATTCATGGAACAGTAATTCTCAGTTTTTATTTTTAAACAAGCTTTTGCAGCACATCTCAGAAACTTTTACAACGGCAATCTTTTCCTTTCGCATTTACACATATAAGCTTAAGTAATATTTTAAAGTAATCTCTCCAATCAATCATTATAGAATGTAAAGTATTTTCGCAAAGATCGAAATCTATCTATCTAGATGTAAGTTTCTAAACAAATTTTCCCTTCTACAAAAACCAAGTAAATTGTTAAGTACACTTTTCTGTATAAGTAAGTACATGTATTAAGTTTGCATAATATTCATATTCATAACAATAAATTAAATCACAATGTTTATCTTTTCATTCTTCTCCCTTGAATTCATTTGGTATCTCCAGTCTACATATATATTATATAGTTGCATTTAAAGTTGTAAGCTGTAAACTCTGATATAATTAAGCAGGTATGTACAAGTACATGAATGTGTTTGTATGTAATTTTAAACATGCGATTTGGTTTTTAGTTGAAATGAAACAAGTATTAGTTGACTTTTTTTCTTCTAAGCTTCGAGTGTCAAGCGTTGATAGTGAGGAGCAATTTCCCATTGTGGAACCAAAAGACCAAATTCCAAAGCCACCAACACAGCAAACTCAAATGACAGCAGATCTTTGCGATTGACACGGAAAGTAGTTTCAATTTTCTGAAAGAAAAAAATTCAAAACTAGGGTTAGAATCCAATGCTAGAATAACTATACATATAAATTACATTATATCGTTCGTTACCTCCATCATCAAATGTAGACTTTCTCCTTTGATATCGTTCAACTTGGCAGACAACAAAAGACAAGCACCTGCGCAATATTTTCTGTTTGACTTGGTGACAAATCCTCCCAAAATCAACTTTTCAAAGTAGACATAGGCCTGTGAGACTGTGAGTAGGTCGACATTACATTCTGACTTGGCCACTCGTTTCATTTCTCGTTTTAGGCTGAAAATTTCAAAAATACATGATTCAACATTCAATCTGCTACTAAAATAGTATAGTTTGTAATAATTGATTTAGTTAGTTACCTTCTCATTTTGCTAAGCGTCAACTGAATGTGTGGGAACCGATCCCGAAACTTGTCATTCAGTTCCTTTTTCATATCCGCAGCCTTACAGTAGTCAATCACGGATGTCATGTAGGATGGAAAAGTCATCAAAGTCCTATGCTTTCCAGCTCTCAGCTCGGGATCATCCAACAGTGTTGGGTTGTAAACCAATCCCGCTGGATTATTCAGAGTGGGTGGCGGCGGCTCAGTGGTTTCTCCACAGTTACTCCTGAGGCTGCGCCCGAACCAACGCCAACAGTTACGGAAGCCTCGTTGGTTTTAACTGAAGCGGAGGTGGAGGCATTAGACTTTTGCTTGGATGATGGTTGATTAGATGACGGTGTTTTGAACATGCTCCCCGGATAAAATAGATGCCACTGACCATGCTCCGCAGGAAAGGTTTTTGATAGCGATAGTAGAGTAGCCATAAACTCTGGATCGCAAGGTGGATGCTTGGAAGGCTTTAGCAAGTGGCTATAGCTGATTTCCTTGTCCCCGTCGTGAAGTAGTTGTTCTAATGGATCGGGTTCGCTTAGCGATGATAGTGGCCGTGTCCCTGAAGTATTGCGGGTTCGTTTTAAGCCTTCTTGTACTCTATCTTGTACTCTTTGTTTTTTAGAAGAAAAAAATTAACAAATCAACCTTGAGTATATTTACAATAATAGTATTATTAGTTGATGCAATAATTGAGTATTGTTCTATTTGTCATGTCCCAATCTTTTTTATAAAACAATCTAAACTAACCTTGCAAATCTTGAACTTTTTGTGTAGGGAATGGAAGAAAATATAACACAAGGTGTCCGTTTCCCAACCGCAATAACTAATCTCTCATTCCGTATGTGTGGCAGTAAATGTGGATTTTCTCTAAAGTTGAAAAACTTTACTTCACCTTTAACTGGTGGAGGTGGGGAAGACAAGTGAATTGGAGTCTCTGGGATGGCTCCTGGTACGGCTGCTGCTGATGTGGCTGTTTTCTGCAATCTCATTTGAATACCTGCGAAAACTATATATAAGAATGAAATCAAAATGATTAATACATGATTTTGTCACGTACACCCAGGTTTTCTGCAAACTTGAGTGAGTCATGCTTTATTAGTAAGGGGAGTGAAGAAGCCACCCGAGTTAAAACTTTTATTACCATTTTCAATGCTTTCGGCACTGCTAAAATGAGCATGCTTTGCGGTTTGGCCATAGCTTACAGTTTCCGAGTCACCACCACTTCCTGAAACAGTGGAGTCACTTCGTTTCCCCTTTGCCAAATTTCCAAGATCGCTCGTGTTTGCTCTACATTGACAAAGAAAAAATTCCATAAATTCCATGAATTGCAAAGACAATGCCATATTGTTTAACTTGTGCAGCATGCATCCATGCGCTTGCGTACCTCTTTCGTCCTACTATGTGCAGCTCAGATATGATTCCTCCCAAGCCAAATGAGCCAGGTGCAGTATTCTCCTTCTCCGCACTGCCAAACAACTTACTGCTCAATATGCCCAAAGCTGCCGACTCCTTCACGGGCGTCACGCTTACAAGAGTCTCTTGCGTGATTCCTGCAGCAGTCAACGAGGATTTAGAATCATAAATGTTGCCCCCCGAGCCAGATCGCTCCCTATGAAACTTTCCTTTTGTGCCAGTACTACTATTGGAGGTGGCATTATTGTTACCATTGCTCAAGCCCAATCCAACTCGCCCACAACCACTGTTACGACTTTCGTCATTGTTTTCCCGATGTTGTCTTCCACCATCAGTGCAGGAGCTCTCCAGTATGGGTGCCATCATCAAAGTGGTTGCTCCACCTCCAGTCTCTGAGGAATTCCCTGCTCTTGCGTGCTCCTGACACCAGCCTGAATCCTTGTATGAGCCATCGAGGGAAATGTTGGTCAGAAATGTGACTGCAGCCAAACGTCTTTTTGCTCTTTGTAGCTTTTCTATATCTCGTGAGCCCATGTTTTAGTGAAGCTCCTCCCTTTCACAACAATCAACTTGTTTTGGATGTGATAAATAATTATTGTTAGTGATCAGTATAGTCAATCAATCAGATGCGGATAAAATATATGTAATCAGGTCACGGGTTTGATAAACTTCCGGTTTATATCATAACAACAAGTCTCAAGAATTATTTTAAATCATGTCTCGCGTTTTTCGCTTTCCAAAAGAGATAAAATATATAACTTCCGACTTATTTCGATCGACGAAGGTAAGTACGCTTTTTGTAAAACCTTTGCACTGGTTAAATTCGTATTGTCATCAATTTTTTTATAGCATGTATTTGGTTTGATGGACAAATGATGCGATGGACTAGACCTTAGCTAGCTATTTTAGTGACAAGCACAAAAACAAGTGTCCTCTCACTCTTCAACCGTCGGAGTCGGAGCGTTTTGTCAGTGAGACAAACTGGGTTTTTTAAAGTATGTCCGTTGATGTCTTATCAAAGTCACACGATTACTACTACCACAATTACTGTTACTAGTCCCAACTCCTGACATTTCATCCGGCAACATTTTCCTCATAATTCTTTGCCCATCGACACTGACACAATCACGATCATCACAACCAACAAACACCATTCCAATGGGAACACACTGCATCTTATCAACCTGAAACTAAATTATCCACCTTTTTCAACTAGTTCTACTTATCTCTGTTCTTTCCACACGGGATTAGTGTCCAATACTAATAAATAGCCTTTAATGAAATAAAATTGTTATACGCACACATTAAAAGGAGGGCTTATATATCAAGTATGTATCTCATCTCCCTTCTGCTATGCTATACCACTGCTGCAATGATTTTCATGATCATTAGCATTATCATTTCATATACTTTGTGTGGTTGCACATGTATCTAGCAGGATAACTGACGGCGGTGGCACTGATAACAGTATCGAATGGTTTGCAAATCATGAGGACAAGAGCAGCGCTCATACAGAGTTGATGACATGACTATGATGATCACGGATAAAAATCTACAACTAAAGAGAAGAAGAAGACGAAGAGGTGTTGAGCAAAGGAAACTAAAAATTGATCTGTGCCTAGTTCTATTCTTCTTCTTTTCATACAATTATATAACGAAAGAGGCAAAGATGACTCCTACTTCCTTCCCGTCCCCTTTTCAATTTGTTGGCAGTTCTCCAGCGATGCGGTGTGGTGCAGGGATTCAATTTTTTTTGGTGATCCTTTGCGGTGAAGGTCGCTTTTACATGAGAGGAAAGGTTGGATATCTAGGACTGGGACAGATAATCAATATCTCTTTCTTTTGTTACTGCTTTTGTTTGTGGCACTGCACACTCCTGCAGTATTCCCAATCCAATGAGTTTGCTATTATGCTTGTGAGTTTGTAGCCTTGCAGCCAAAGCCAATAATTTGGAGCAATGCAATGCAATAATAACTTTTTGAGAGATGAGAAAAGAGTGCTAATGAAGTGAGTGGGTTAGCTAACACTTTAGACAAGACTGAAACCGATATGCGGATATCTTTCGGTGGTCTGCTCACGAAAGTATGTTGTTTGTGTACTCTAGTGCTTACACTAGTACATGTGCATACGGTATGTAGTAGAGTCGTGAGAAAGTACATGGAATTTACTACAAAACCTTATACAGCGTGCTATAAAGTACAAAATCACGTCATCATCAGCACACGGTACTTTGTATATAAATACTACGTGCATGTATGTATGTATCTATAATATGCACTCTTATAAGAACAGCAGTAAATCTGTAGAATGTCTTAGCTTTTGGGGTGCTGCTGCTGCTGCAAAACCAGATTTTAGTTTGGGCTTAAGAGTTTCAGTATCAAAGGTACATACTATATACATACATCCACATTAGCTTACATGCATGCATGCAAGCAACCCATATTCTTGTTTTGCAGTATTTAGGCACATCGATATTTTTTATTGAACGAAACTGCTGCAAAGAACGTAGTTGTACTGGTGTGGTAGGCCAACTAGCAGTGAGCAGACACGGACACTCCTACATTTTGTACAGAGTAGTAGTAAGTAGTAGTACGTAGTAATACTTGCTACAAAGTACCGTGAGAAACGCTGCTCTGTTGATATTGATGTTGATACTGCCGTAAAAAGCCTTTTTGTTTGTGTTATAAATCACGTACACTTTTGCATGTTCTTAGATTGACGTAAAGAAGACATAAAAGACGATTTGAATGCTGTTAGTAATAGTTGATAGTTATGCTCATGCCAATATAATACTATGTTATACGAGGAGAATTTTCAAGCGAGAGAAATGGTGATGCTCATTTATATTCACTATCATGTCATGTAAGATAACTCATATATATGCTCATGTTTCTTTTAATCTCATTAAGATGGTTTTCTGCATTTATGAGCTGTATATAAATGTACATCAGGAGGAGAGCGGAGAACGTGTATCGTTTCTGAAAGTCACACCGGTCATCGATTTTTGTAATAATAAGCTTTAAGCGTGCAACTATCTATGTGTTTTTCTTTTAATTTGTTCTATAATGACTTTAGTGAAGGGTCGTGGTTGTGAAGGCTAAACAAGAACATTTAAAGGAATGGTTGGTTAGATGCTTTGCATTGTTTATCCGATAATAATGCAACATTTTCTGCATAGTTTTCAATATCATTTAAATTTATTCAGTAATAAACATAAAGTTTAATAACTGCTTCTAGCTTTCTTACTCATTTTAATTCTATTGACAATGGTTATTTATAATATATGCGTTTTTTCAATCACTTGATCCCAATCAAACAAACCTTGTATTCCTATTTCATTAGGTACTTGATGTCCGTAGATATTGTTGTATAAGTTGAAAAAGCCAAACCTGAATACAACGTCCTTGGTCAATAATCTTACATAATACTAATTGTATTCAGATATTATGCTTCATGACAGTTTATGATACCTAAATTCCTATCCTCCATCCTATCCTCTTCAACCCAGCAATTTTATATGCATTTTTGATAAGCCCTCGCAGGTCTTTCACCCAACGGCATTGGATGTTTGGATTTGGATGACATTCAAACGCTATGAAAGTAAAATTAGCCGTAATATTTTCATAATTTGCAAATGCCACAAGTTATGCGTGTCGAGTCGTAGATAATAATCTTTTCCCAAGGATGATGAGAAGATTCTATTTTAGTCTAGAATGAGAGAATGATTTTCCTTATGCAAAAATATCTTCAGTCTCGGATTATATTGCCCTTTTTGATTCACTTCCAATCTATTTTTTTATTATGCAGTTGGATTGAATCCCATCCTTCATCTAGAATTAAATGTAAATACTCTTGTACAGATTCAGTTTAAGTAGTAATCAAATGACTGCATCTTTGATCATGTGCCGAAATTTGTTTCATTCCATTTGACCGTTGCGGTAGTTTGTTGTTGTAATTAACTGAGCTTCTAAATGTGACTTGCACGTGAAATGGCAACCAAGGCTGTTTATAACACACTGTCAACTGTTGGTGTTACGTAAACTGTTGGAAACTTTAGACAAGGTGAATCGACCCAGCAGAGCAGAATTGCATCTCTCTTCCATAAAACAGTCATGAAATGAATCATGAGCATGCATTTGTTGTGCTGGTGAAATAAAATGAAAGTAGATGCGATGTGAGATGCGCAAAAAAGAAGCCCCTAGAATTATTTCCCTATTGCAGTTTTCAGACGTTTATATACCGACAAGGATAAAGGAGACAGTTTTATGGGTGGCTTAATGCCAATTGCTAACCAGACAAGGAATTGCTAGGTCGATGGAATTTTTAGGATTGCTCAGGATTATAATATGATATGCAAGACGCTGCTAGTGATAATTCGTAACGCTACAAATACATGCATAAATAAACTTATTAATATGTGCATATTCTGTATATCTTAGAAATAGAAAATGCTAGAGAAAATACAGTTAATTCAAATATCAATGACCTTTGTCACGAAATAAGTTAAGTACCTTAATCTAAAACTAAAGATATTTGTGTGTGACTCGTGACCGTGAAACAAGAATGTTCAAGTTGTTTTTGTAAAGCATAGCTGCTAACATAGCTTGCACTATATTGCAGATTGCACTTTAATTTCAATCGTTTTAACATATATGCTCCAATTTGAGCCATTGTCATCCTTTTTATCTTATCCATTATCAGATCCGCTATTTGCTACTATATCGTGACTCATAAATCGCGTTTTGAGCGACATGCGAGAGCGAATAAGTTTTGAGTATCGTCATGTCATGCAACACCACAATGGACGCATTTTGCATATCAATTCCTTCTTGGAATCCTTCTTAAATGAAGATTCACCTACATCTTCACGGACTAACAAGACACTTTTAACGAGCAAGCTTCACTTTTTGATGTTGACAATGAGCAAAAAAAAGAAGCATCAATGATAAATTATATGTGTCTACTTTTGTGTCAGCCCTCATGATTTGGTTTTGCTCGTCTTCACTTTTGAGTGAGATTGGAATCAGAAAAACAGCAAAAGTCGATAAAAATGAAATGGTCAGAATTTTTTTGCTCATGATTATGCTTACTGATTGATGACCATATTACTATCATTAACGACATCATTGAGACCCATCTTCAATCCAACTTTTTATCATCATCATCGCCGTCTTCTTGTTGTGCATGATATGTAAAAACAGTTTTGTTGGTTTTTTTGTGGCGAACCTTTTTAGTTAAAAATGTCCATTCTAAATTACACATCGTCTCTCGCGTAATCATATCCCTTTTTGTATTTATATAGAGATATTCGTTAGCGTACTTATTTTTACTCATTCGTATTTTGGGTTATTCCCAAAAATGTGATTATGCAAGCGTCCTCTTCACCATTTACCATTTTATATATTTTTATGCCTTTCTTAAAGAACAAAAGTCAAGTCAAGTTGCAATTGGGTTGAGATGAGTAGTATTATTGCTTATGATGATGAGTGGAAAGGAGCCGCAGGCAGTCTCAATAGCATCTTCTTCACACACTTGTATAATTAATTTTTCTATAAACTTCAAATGGGAATTTGTGCCGACCAATAATATTATGGAAGGTTGTGGAATGTTCATTCTACGTTCAATTGAAACGCAGCAAGTCATGACTTTTCTCTCAAAATGACGCTATTTTTATGACTTTATGATGGATGGTATTATGACTTGAAAAACATGTCCTGGATGGTGTCGACTGCTGAGATGTGATGATGGGATCACACAGGGAATGGAATTATACAATTTGTATAAAAAATGATTGGATGACTACTGCTGCTGAGCAGCACACGACTTGAAAAATTTATAATCAACGATAAACTTTTTTTATTGGGGTGATCACATAAGTTTGTATTTTTAGACTGTTGTTTTGAACAAAAACTTGAAGCTTGAACATTTGGAGTTTAAAGGGACTGTGATGGGTTGGGGGAATAAAAAATTAGGGGGATTGGCACTTTGTCATATTAATTAAGGGTCATTCTGATTAACAAAGAAAAAATTCTTTTCTGCTCTTAGGCGTAGGTGGTCTTTGCACGGTAACCCTTATCGTCACTGGTGTAGGTCACGGTGATGAGACGACCTGAAAGTAGCAAAGGAAGGGTTTCAATTATTATTGGCCAATTGATATTTTTTTGCATATACATGAATTTTATTATATTTTTAGTCTTTCTGAAACCATAAGCCATTTCAAATTTTGACTCTTACCATCTGGAGCAGTGTAGGAATATGAACCTTGGACGGTCTGGAATTGACCGTTGGTACCATCTTCCAAGACTCCATCACGGAGAGCTCCGGTAGCGTCAGCCTTGGATCCATCGGAAGTTTCATAACCCCATTGGTACTCCCCAGTGCCAGGGTTTTCGATATCACTACGGACAATGGTAATGTCCGATTGTGGCATGGCAAGAGCCACTCCAACAAGGGCTACCAACAATACCTGCATTACATAAAACACATGAATTCAATTTTCTTTCACAAACTTCACTTTTTCACTAATAAAAATGTATGATTGTAACAAACACGAAACAAATTAACAACTCACGTATTTCATCATGATGATTCTGACGTGCTCAAGAAAAAAATATGTTCCTTTCAATGTTTTTACTAATGAAATCCTTCAGGACACAAAATCTTTTGAGCTGAGCTGCGAAAATGAGATTGCTGAAGATGAGCAGGTACACGAGTGCCTTAAATACCCCTCATAAAAATGGATAAAGTTACTTGACTGTGTGAGATATCAAAGCAAGGAAAAAACGCAATGCTTGTTTAAAATAGACGTGATGAAATGTAAAAAAATGTATATAGTATTTAAACTTATATTCTGCACAACAGGTACAAGTAAACTTTTGGAAGGTGAACCAGTACAAATGTAGCTTTTTATATAACGTCCATCCATTTCATCCTATATTTATTATGATTCGGTTACAGCACTTTTGCTTAAAAACTGACTGAAGAAGATGAGAGTGACCGGCATATTATGTATATCTTTCATTAACAAAAGGTAACATTTTTTTTCAAAAAGTGAATGGTTTGCTTACTGAATGATAGACTGTTGTTGATGATGATGATGATTATTATGAGCATTCACAAAAAAAGATGGGTACATTGAATACAGCCAATAACGCATCAAGAGCAGCAAAAGGAGTGAATCTTTAAAGAAAAATATCATTTTTTGGGATAACTTTAAACATTCTAACCATCAACTATGTACATTTATGTTTAAGGATGTTATTTTTTATTTAGATACTCATCATCATCATCCTTCTCATTGTCTTTCGTTCGGCATTATTAAAGCTATCGTTTTTATATAATCATATAGCCCCCTTTCTCATCCCCATCTCCTACAATTTTGTCCATCCCATTCGTACTTGACCATCAAAAAATCTGCAATGTAATCTACAGCACGTACGTAGACACATGAATGGAAAATTTATCCTAGTTTTTTCTTCTAGTTTATTATAACAATAGACAAGAAGAAGATGTTTTTAAATGCTAGAATACTCAACACTTTCTGAGTTTTATTGTGTCGTTGCACTTGGAACATGACATGACTACTATGACTAGCTAATTTACGAAAGTGTCCAATTTTAATGTTAAAGTTTACATGTTCAAGCAATTAATCCAAACCAACCACGCCTTAAGGACATTTTAATGATGAAGAAGGAACTCATTTTCTGGACCAATTTGTCTGACCGTAATCATCAAAGCTAAATATAGTTTCATACCGTATAATTAAGGCTAATCAAGATTCGAAGGTTTAAATCAACATGCTACGGCTATGACTATGACGTTATTAATTACATACTAGTATGGCCACGAACGTATTTCCTTACAAATTATATCGTGTTGATTAAAATGGCTTAAACTGTGAATATTTAATACAAAGAAGCTTTTCTCTTCAACAGTCACAACAGAACAAAACATCAAATATTATTATTACGATAATATGTATACGTGGGTATTCCCTCGTCAGTAATAATACTGATTTTGGTAATCTTAAATATCGGTTGATTTGATGCTCATCGGATTTGACTTTGGCTAATAATCTGCAGTAAAATGGAAACACCTAATGGGCATTTAGGCTACATTAATACTACTACGTTAACGTTAGGCCTACAGCCTGCAGGGACAAGACTTGTCCGACATGTCAATATAACATGAACATGAGTAGCGTGACCACAATGAAGACTTTTTCACCTGATAGATACATTTATTGCTAGCATTTAATTTACTTGCTTAATGATAACTGCTGATGAAAATATCGCATGGTATGAGCAAAATAAGTTCCAACAAAAAGACGCTTACTTAGGAAATGTATAAAATGCAATTATTTTTTGTTTGGTGTAGGTGTAGCCGAGGCTGTACATTTCATTCAACCCTTTCAACCACTGCTCTACGAAATGGACAAATGGAAATATTGCATGGCCTGGACAACATCAAATAGACAAAAAAAGAAACATGCTTAGACATTTGCTCTGGATAATTGATTTTATATTACACAACTTTATGTCAGCTACGTGTAGACATCATGTCACTCCGTACTGTGAATTAGCACCATTCAAAAGTTGAGCTAACAGGGCTAGCTTATTGGAATCTCGTAGGAAATTCATGATTTGGTTTGAAGAGCCTACTTAAACGTTAATTTGTTAACAGTGAGTACAAATTAGTATCTCTGGATTGCCTACCTATTATTACAGGGGTTTGCTATTGAAAACATAATTAGGATATTAGGAAAGATATAAAGAGGCATCATGAAATGGGGTTGGTATGATCTCCCTAAAACTTGGACAGTAGTAAGCTTCTGCTTGGAAACATCTCTTCATGGTCTAAAGTACATTGGGCAGCAGAAACGACATTGTTGTGAGAGGTAATTTGAATTACCACCGCACCATTTAATTCGCCATTTCATAGTTATATATTCTACATTCATTAAATACAAGGTACTTAATGAAATGAATGGATATCATTTATTAGGATATTTTGGCTAACTGCATTTATTGTAGCAGCAATTTCCTCTGGCCTGCTAATTTGGGAGCTGTGGAAAGCATATACTAACATGCCCATTGTTACCGTGTTCAATCATTCTGAGAAAAACATTGATGAGATCTCTTTCCCTGCAGTAACTATTTGTACGGGGACTATAAACATAAACTGGAATTGCATTTTTTGTATTTTGTAATTTACGACTTTTCTTTACAGGTAATGTTAATAAGCTCAGAAAGTCCGTTGTAACGGAAGTTCAAAAGTACGTCAATCTTGTCTTTAATGAATCTTGCTTCAATTGATCTAGTCTATATGAGGTTTATATCTGTTATCTATTTGTGTTAAAGTACCTACCTCAATGTGGTGTCCTTGTTTCCAAATGAAGAATGGCTGCAGGCCTATTCTAACCTCCGAGATATTGGTCATATATGTGAAGCTTCAAGAACATTTACTCAAAAATTCTTGAACCGGAGTGACCCTAGTCACAATAACACTTATGAAGAATTAAGGCTTGGTGTAGAGCTACCTGCTAACATTTCCGAATATAAGGAAGCCAGAGAACAACTTTCGAATCCAAATAAATTGCTCCAAAAAGTACAAACTAGTTCTCCAACCTAAACTGTATAATAATTGTAAAAACACTATATTTGGAATGTTTTTTGAACGTTACACAGGGAAGCCAGAGCTGTTCCGAAATGATTCTGTACTGTCTCTGGTTAGACCAGCGTCATCCATGCAGTGATTTATTTACTCAAATACAAACTGATTACGGCTTTTGTTGCACTTTCAACTTGATCCCCAGAGAGTTGCTTTTTAAAAATAGGTACATGTGACATAATTTTATGCACATTGCATTATCATATAGCAGCTCTTCCCACTATCAATATATATTGCAGGGCATTGCCAGCAGAGTCAGACTCAGAGACTCGGTTATGGATTCAAGAATGGAAAGATGAGAACATTAATTATGAAAACTTAATCACAAAAGGAGCGAATCGCAGCAAATACCCAAAACGACAGTTACGATCTGGAAGATCTGCTGGTCTGTCCTTTTTGGTTGATCCGGAACTGAGCGAGCAGTATTGTTCGAATTCAGGTAATGTACATAGATCAGGCATCGTAGAAGAAAGTTAATCATTTTTGTACATCTGATCAAAAACATTTACTTAATTGCAGATTCTGGAGGTTTTATGGTAAGTTCAAATGTGTATAAATGTGTATGTACTCACTTCAGTACCAGTGCATTAAATTGCAATTTAATAGATCACTCTCAATTCTCCCTTGGATTTACCTAAAATGAAGGAAGATGGAATAGCAATCCAGCCAGGAACTGAAGTCTTTATAAGTATGAAGCCTGATATTACCGTTTCAGATGATTCGATAAAAAAGTTTAACTTGGTGAGCGTTAATTTTGGATTTGTCCACTCCAGTACGTTAGTGGCTTAATCGTAATATCATTCTAATTTGGTATATTTTGTTCGAAACAGGAAAAACGGCAATGCTATTTTGATGGCGAGAAAGATTTACGGTACTTTTCCCACTATACTTTAGGAAACTGTATGGATGAGTGCATCGCTCTTAGAACAATGCACGAATGTCAATGTGTCCGATATTACATGCCACGTAATTGAATAGCCGTAAACTGCATAAACGGAGTTGTTTGAAGTCATACCATTGGGCTAATTAAATTCTTAATACAATCAAATGTATTACTGTTAACTTTCAGACAATCCAGAAACTGATGAAATATGCAAAGCGACTCTTTACCGTTGCGTTAAGAATGTTCGAAGTAAGAAATTGAAACGTAGACAATATTATATTATATATACCCATGCATATGTTAGGTCATTTAATTTTGCATTTACCTTATATTTACTGTTTGTAAAGAAAGAGTTGTACAACTTGGAAGGGGGAAATCTTGCATAAAATGCTTGCCTACTTGCACCCAAATACGCTATCAGTCTCAGGTCACTTCGTTGCGGATTAACAAGGAATATACAGAAGAACTGCTCCAGGATCACACGTTAGTAGCGACTTCAAGGAATGGCGAATTCAATATTATAAAATGCACATTATTATGTGTAATGCTTAGCACACACTTTGTAATTTTGTCAGCTCAAAACCTGAGGATGTTTCAATAGTACACGTATATTTTGGAGAAGATACAGCCCACCCAAAATTGAGGAAGGAATTGTACACGTTGGTAGACTTGATGTGTATGTAAAGTTTAATATGATGATGTGATTAAACGTTTTCCAGTTGTTTTGCTAATTCTTTATATTTTTACAGCAAATACAGGAGGGCTACTGGGTGAGTTTTGTACAACAAAATAGCACTTCCCTAATGCGTCTATAATTCATGAATAATTTGTGTTTCCAGGTTTGTGCATGGGTTTTAGCTTCATGTCACTTCTCGAAATTGTGTATTACTTTACCATTCGCAACATTTTCAAGTTTCTGAGACCAGAAACTGACGATGGGGATACTGATACCGAAGAAACTACAGCTTTAACTTTCCGGTCAAAAGTTATGCCAGCAACTAATGGTGATATGATTGACAAAATGACAATGGTCGGAACCATTCCTCTTGATCATAAATTTCGCTCGAAAATATTTCCAGATCTTTACAGCATATCCGCTTATAGAAAGTAGACAGAATTAATATCCCATATGCTTAAATGTATTTATGTCAACTGCATTTTTAGAATAATATTAAAAACGCATTCATCTAAAAATATAATTTCAAAGACTCTCTTTGCTTGGAACCCTGTCTGTGCATTTAATTTTGACGAGATAAATATATTCATTGAACATAAAACATGTTTTGTTTAGATGTCAGAGCTTATCAATGCCATTTCATTATCAGCAAAACATCATAGATACCCTCAAAACACAATCAATTTATGGTTAATCGGGAAATCATTTCCAGTCAAATAATTTACTTCAGTGACTTTACAAGCTTTTAAATTTTGTGCGCATAGTTAGTAGGAAAATACAATAATACACAATATGTCCATTCCGTTAGATTTTGTAAGTCGTTTGGCGATACCATTGGTTGTAGCAGCTCTTTATTGGAATGGACCTGGAGAGGTAGACCTTGGGGAGCAGGCACAAATTTTTGAAAACACAATGCGTCTTGCGGATCAAGTTTTATTTGAAGCTGAGAATAAAGTCAATAGCTCATCTCCAACTTTTGATTACATTATTATTGGAGCGGGCACTGCTGGGTCATTGCTCGCAAATTCGCTAAGTGAAGCAAACAATGTGCTTTTGTTGGAGGCCGGAGGAGATCAAAATCCGATACTCGATATTCCTTATGCTCATGCAGATGTATTTTGGAAAACTAGAGTCATGGACTGGAACTATACGACTGTGAAACAAAACAGGTCGTGTCTATATAATTTCAATGGCGTAAGAAAATAAAGTCTTTTTACCACAACATTTTACAATAATTACATTCCGTTAGATAAATTGTATGATTTCAATAATAGAGTTGTTGGTGGCCACGTGGTAAAGCTTTGGGTGGAACAACGGCAATCAACGTAGGAGTTTACAATCGTTGCTTACGTAAAGACTATGATTCTTGGGCAAACTTTACCGGGGATTCTTCCTGGTCATGGGAAAATCTCAGAGAGACATTGAATGACATTGAGGATTATCACGGAGCATATGAGGGAGAGTCGAATGAAAGTTTATGTGGGTAAGGTTGACTATCTACCTGGTCTACAGGTTCTCAAAGATGCGTTGACAGAAAAAGGAATTCCAATTGGGGACCTTGATGGTGGAGAAATTCAATACGGTTTCTCAACTGTTGACTACAACATTAAGGATGGGCAGCGGTGGGGTTCTTACAAGTCTCATTTGGAACCAGCACTGAACAGAAGTAATTTGGTTGTTGAGCGATATGCCACTGCTCAGAAAATATTGTTTAATGGAACTCAAGCAATTGGGGTAGTTTTCGAGAGACATGGAAAGGTTCTCCAAGCTTTTGCGAATAAAGAAGTTATTGTATCGGCTGGAGCCGTTGAAAGTCCAAAGCTTCTCTTGTTATCAGGTATTGGTCCCAAGGAGCATTTGGATTCTTTGAACATTTCTACTTTGGTTGATCTACCTGTTGGAAAGTATCTCCAGGAACATCCTGGAATGGATATTTTGGGAAAAGATAATATGGGATTTGTTTTGAACACGACGTTTGGCATGAATTTAAAAGAGCCTGAGCTTGTTCAACAATTTGTTGAGAATGGAACTGGGCCATTTAATTCATACTCACGAAATCCCAGATTGATGAAGGGCTATCTCAACAGTAGTTTCAATTCTGATAAAGATTGGCCTGAAAACTACATTTTTGTCTATGAAAAGTTCAGCGAGCGGGGTAACGGTGAACCTCCACAAGAAGAAGTGTACTTTACCGTTGAGCTCATGAGAACAAGGACAACTGGAAGTGTGAAATTGGCTAGTTCAGATCCGAATGAGAAGCCACTGATTGACCCAAATTTCTTTGAGGATCCTACTGACATTGATAGAATGATTGATGCAATTGAAGTGATGATGGATGTTTTTCTAAACTCGTCGGCGTACAGACAACACGGCATCAAATTGTTTGAGCCATTTGAACTTTGCAGTGTCGAAGAAGGTCACCAGTTTCTTAGCAGGGACTATTGGAGATGCTACATTCATCAGTTTGGTGATCCCCATTTTCACACCACTTCCACTTGTCGCATGGGTCCAAGTCCTGATGTTGCCGTTGTAGATTCAAGCCTAAGGTAGCTAATTATGGACCAAACAGTAGCAATGAAACCAAACGTTGTTTTTAAAACGCTTATTTTGAAAAATTGCAGAGTATTTGGAATAAAAAACCTTCGTGTCGTTGACTCTTCCGTGATACCTTTTGCACCAACCGGAAATCCAAATATGCCAACGGTAGCAGTCGCGCAACGAGCTGCAGCTTTAATTCTTCTGGATTCGACTTCCTGAAGTTTAGGATAAATTGATTGGATAGTAGTTGTATATTTGATAAACCTGTAATTTAAAATAATAAGGTATAAAAATAGAGAATAATTTAACAGTCAACTATCATATGAAAATTTACATTCTCACAATTCCCCCACCGATTTTCATGTGGCTTGGTGTAACCCCTTGCGCCTTAATAATCAATTCATCGACTTATTTTGACGGCTTTCATAAATGTCATCTTTTAAGAAAATACTTTGCTGTAGATAGATATAGTTGGTCTAACGACGTGTAGGGAAAACGAATTTATTTATTACAACCCTCGATCTTATTCTAATAATTTCCAGTCAAAGTGAGAAGCCAATAGATGAGTATGGTTAAATCTTCAGCACGTTTTAAGAAAACTCGAAATTCTTGTTTTTGTTTAATTCAATGTACTACAGCAAAATGCATGGAAATTGAGTAAATTGAATTGAGCTCTTGCAAACTTTTTGCAAACTTTCCAACAGTAAAAAGTTGTTGGCAGCTCGCTCCTGACTTTGAAGGCTCTCGCGCAGCGACCAAATTCATCTGCTTATTACAAAGAAGAACTATAACAACCTTGTTGCTTGCAGTTATCTCGATTTCCTTACTGGTGTTCATTTCAAGAGCGTCAACGTTGTCAATAAATACATATATAAAAATTGAAGTCACCTATTCACGCCCTCTTCTGATAGATTAGGTCGGTTATCTTCAAATCTTATATAATAGTCCTTTGAAGGGATGACTTTTTTTTGGGTGGATCACGAAACTAGGTGACTAGACGAGACCTTACTGAACGTGATGTAATTAGAAGCACCACATGTTCAGCAGGTGGCTACGTTTACTTGCATTTGTTGGCTACAAAATCTCACTGATGATCACATTGTGAGCGCATGACACGGCGACTGCAAACGATGCGAGCCTTATTTCTTTCACATGCACACTCAATCAAGCCTTCCTTGTCAAGTTCATGGCAATCTGATGTAACTGGCTAGCAAACTTGCTTGCTCAATAAGTTACAAGGCAAAGTCAAAACTAAAAGGGCTCGTGTAGAGTCCTCCCTTAAAAAGTCCATTTACTCACCTGCTATAACAATGGATGACATTTACAAGACCAGAAGTGGACCCCACCGCTTATTTTAGACATTGATCTAGTTGTATAATATTATCATTTTTTTATCTGCAGGTGCAGAGAGGACATTTATAAACCTCAGAGGTGGTTTCCATTGAATGAATGAATACATTATGATGCAATAATGACAATATAGATGACCGATGTGTGAGCCAAATATATTTGAATCTGCATAAATAGTATCCTGCGATGATAATCTGATTATCCGCTGGTGCACTAAATAAGGTGAGGGAGCTAACATGATAATGGAGTATATAAGCGGTTGCGCATCTTGAGAAAATCAATCAGTTCATCAGCTTCCTCTGAGTAATACAAACATCTCCAACCGACAAGCTTCAACAGCTTCCATCATGAACAAGGTAAAAAAATTAATAATTGCTAAAAACTTTATCAGAGCATTTGTTCGAACCGAAAAAGATGCTCAATTACTTTTTCCCATATATTTATAGTTCATCGCTGTCCTCGCTTTGGCCGCTGTGGCCTCTGCTGGCGCACCAATCGGGTATGGTGGTGCTGTTACCTCATACGGTGGAGCTGTTGGAGTGGCTAGTATGGTGCTCCACTTCTCCGCGCTGCCCCAGTCGCCGTAAGTTTTAAAATCCATAACTGTGACAGAAATACGAATAAGATTTTTACCAATGTTTTCAAATGAATTTTAGGTTGCCCAACCACTCCTCCGTCAACAAGTTGCTGTAAGTTTATACAATGTTTGAAATTCAGAATATTGTGTAGAACACTAGAAACAAGATTTTACTAACGCTTCTAAATACTATTTCAGGTTGCCCAACCAATCCTCCGTCAACAAGTGGCCGTTGCCCAACCAATCCTCCGTCAACAAGTGGCCATTGCCCAACCAATTGTTCAAAAGACTGTTGCTGTTGCCCCAGAGCCATATGACCCCCACCCACAATACAACTACGGATACTCTGTATCTGATGCTCTTACCGGAGATCCCAAGACCGCTTCTGAGACCCGTGACGGAGATGTCGTCCACAGTACTCCCTTGTTGAGCCAGACGGTTCCATCAGAACTGTGACCTACACTGCCGATCCAGTCAACGGATTCAACGCTGTCGTCGACCGTCAAGCTCCAGGAGTTGCTGTTGCTAAGGTCGCTGCCCCAGTTGCTGTAAGTTCATTAATAATTAACCGTTAATTAAGAAAATACTTTTCAGAAGTTAGGTTTTTACTCATGCATTTTTAAATATTGTCTCAGGTTGCCCAACCCGTTCTCCGTACCGCTGGCATTGCCCAACCAGTCCTCCGCGCTGGACTTGGTGCCCCACTCCTCGGTTAAATATTCCAACTAGACTAATTTATTAGGTAGATATTTATTCAATTTTCACAAATGAAAAGTCTGCAAAAAATGGATCTTTAATGGAAATTCAAGACTCTCTCTCCCATTGGTAGCGCACTCACCAATAATTCCTTCTCTTAATCTCTGAAACTGAATTGAAAAAAGTGAATCAAAATTTTCTCTCTCTTTCAAAAGAAATTGGTCTTCTGTGCAGCTGCTAATGTAGCTCTTCTTCTGAAATGCCATAATAAAAATGAAAAATATATTTAAACACTTCTCCAGCATAAACGTTTATTTGATACAAATTCTCCTTGCACAAGCGTAGTATTCATTGATAAACTTACTATTAAATTGTTCTCGAAATACACTATATAATCATCAGCCATAATCTAATATAATTAAATAATTTGCTGTTTAGTACGACATACGCATATCTGTAAGGGCTTGACTATTGTTGATTTAACTAGGAACAAAAACAGGTTCGGCCTGGCTACCTTGATCTCTTTGTGTGATGACAGGTGCTCTGATTAAATTTGCGAATGATACCATTTAACATTATTGTCGCACTTAATAATTACATGGACATTTTCATGGCAGGATTAGTTTCAAGATTCTTCTGCTGCTAATTAATTTTAATGAAAGGAGGCTGCAGTTGTGTGTAAAGTAAATCTCACTAGTTCGAATATTTGCATGCATGAATGTTTCCTCCACAAATTTGCACACTCTTTGCTTCTAGTATTTCATAACACATCCATAGGGTAGAAAACTTTTTTTTAAATACAAGAGCATGTTGGGCCGTTTCCGTATTAACTAAACATTGAAAATATGATGTACTGTATGAAATTACATTTCGTATTTTGACTCCACATGTTCCAACATCAGTGCAGAGAGCTAAGTGAAATGTCATGTCATTTTATGTACACATACATACGAGTAAGACTATAATATAGGTATATCATAGTGCACCCAGCCCAATTTTGAGAAATAATAATAATTAAATGTGACAGGATAAGAATAAAAAATATATAACATTCAAGTCAAAGAACTCAATAAATGAAATAAGCAAGTACATTAGAATATTTCAATTTTATCCGAAATTCTGTTACGAAACCCGACGACAAGATGTTTCCTGAACTACAATAACTATTTTTTACGCAACGGTTACAAATTTTGACATGACTTGGTGGTAGCAACGATGTACTCAAGAATTTGACGAGTAGAAGGATAAATTCTTTAAAAAATACGTCGTCAGGAAACGACGAGACATTCGTAACAGCCAAAAATGACGATTGCTATGGGATAACTATCTTCATTCTATACTCATCTACGTTCAAGTCACTAAGTGCAACTGCCAAGTTCATCTATGTTCATAAATACTTTCTTTGCAATAAAATGTACGAAATACATAAATAAATAAATACACAATTCAACATCACGTTGATTTATCAAACTGCAT
Source organism: Orchesella cincta (assembly GCA_001718145.1). NCBI lineage: Eukaryota > Metazoa > Arthropoda > Collembola > Entomobryomorpha > Orchesellidae > Orchesella > Orchesella cincta. Next base: position 8,506 of record LJIJ01000697.1, on the reverse strand, counting down.
CGCTGCACTTTTTTATAGGATTTTAATTGCTGAAAAAGTTGTACATTATTTATGTCAAGCACTCACGTAAATGGTCAACCGGTCAGCTTATGGTAGCGTTTACTTTCCTTTGCTGTCAAGTTCATGGTGATCAAAAGTTGATACAGAAATATTGCACATTTACGTACTTACAGGAGGAGGACAGGGAGGAGCAGTAATCGTGCACCTACCAACTTCTTTTATCTATTTTAAGACAACAAAAATAATTTTTGAGATCTAATTATTTTCATTATGCAATAGTGTCACTGTCGCAGCGATCTCAAATGTCATCTTGTTTCAACAATGTTTACGTATTTACAACTAATCAACAAAGACAAGTCTATAGTCGGCAGCCGGTATATGTTCATCAATATATCGTAATCATATCATGTCACAACACCAAACAGCTACTGTTTGATTCGAATCAAAACTATTAATGTACAGCGACCAATACAGTGATTGAATAGTATAATGGTTGCAGAACATTTTTATTGTACAATGCATTGACGCATTGCGTGGCTTTTGAATGACAGCGTTGTTGCACTTATTCCTGCTAATATTAGAAGTTAAAAAATGTAACAGTTACTTTCTTATCATAACTATTTAAATACGTAAATGTTTTTGGCACCTTACCGAGAATTCAGATGTATAAATACGGCCGGCGAAATTTATCTAATCATTCAGTCATCACATAGCTTGGCGAACAATAACCAATTCAACAACTCAGTAAATAAATCAATTACCTGCAGTTTCATATCAAAATGAACAGAGTAAGTTTTGATTTCCAAAATCGGTTTTTACCTCCATTGCAAAATAGCTTAAATATTACTTGACTTTTCAGTTCATCGTCCTTCTATCCTTCGTGGCTGCTGCGAGAGCCGGGGCTCTCTCTCATACGGCGGCGGAATTGCTCTCGGTGGTGTGCTAGTTATGGCGCTATTGCGCAGCCCGTAGTCCACGCTGCTCCAGTTGCTGTAAGTTTATAAACCTTTAATTTGCATTTTTTAATTCAGAACATATAATAATTATTTTCACTGCACGAAATACAGTATTCTGCACCATCATATGCCGTAAGGAAAGACACTTTTCTGTGAGATGAGAAATACATGAATCAGGGTTTTACGTTTTTACTAACGCTTTTAAATATTATTTTAGGTCGCTCAGCCCGTTCTTCGAGCAGCGCCAGTTGCTGTAAGTTTATTAGCCGCTAATTTTCGATTCATAATATTAACCACTTGTAAGGTTTCTAACGCTTTAAAATATTGTTCATCAGGTTGCACAACCAGTTGCTGCTGTCCAAGCAGTTCGCGCTGAACCATTTGACCCTCATCCACAATACAACTTCGGATACTCAGTCAGTGACCAATTGACTGGTGACCAACACTCTCACACCGAATCCCGTGATGGAGATGTCGTCCAAGGACAATACTCCTTGTTGAGCCAGACGGTTCAATCAGAGTTGTGACCTACACCGCTGATGGTATCAATGGATTCAACGCTGTTGTCGACAGGAGACCACCTCAAGTCGCTGTCCAAAAGGTTGCTGTTGCCCAGCCTGTTGTCCAAACCGTTCAAGCCGTCAGACCTGTTGCCCATGCTGTGGCAGCCCCAGTTCTCCGTGCAGGTCTTGGGTATGGAGATCCGTGCTGGAATCGGTGGAGTAGCATATGGAGGTGGTATTGCTTCCGGTTTAGGATACGGTGGGCTTCGTGCCGGAATTGGAGGAATCGGAGGTGGTTTATCTTATGGTGGCCTTGGTGGAGCCGTCCTTGGTTAAGTAGTCTGTCTATTCAGCGAGTGAATAGCTAGAATTTTCTATTTTGTGTGCTCCTATCAAGAGTGTTAAAATTTGTCTGAAATTCTAAAAGTGTGTTAGCATCTCTGACTATCAAGTGTGAGTGTGTCTTAACTATCAACAATTGAAAAGTACAACCTAACTTATCAAAACCTCTTCTTCTCTAGAATTCTTTATACTATGACTCTTATTATTGCAATCTGCAATACAATGTGATAAACATTAAAAAATCTATATTCTACTGAAATTCTATCGAGACTATTGTCGAAGGTCCATTTTAATTCAGCCTGGATACAAAATATTATGCATCTGAATTCTCACTTGTACATTTAAACTTCACGTCTGCACTTGTTACAGAGTGATATTAACCAAAGAGCTAAATATATTTAAACATATACTTATTGGCAGACAAAGAAAAGATTAGGAAATGGTTTCAAGATCTTAACTCTAATGTTAATAAGAAGTGTGCAGAATAGCTGCAATTCATACACGCAAGGGTAAATTGCTACTGACTTTTAGATCTAAACATTTCATTCAGGGTAATCGATAATACTGTCATATAATGCGGGCCAACTCATGAATTCATTACGCATCGAATTCAATTACATTACTCTTGCAAATGGCATACAAATGGAAACAAAGGCGTCTCTCAGCCAGTGCTCATGATCGAGGAGATTTCTTATTCATAGTAGTACAATTATAACATTGCAGTTATGATACAAACAAGTATGCATTTAGTAGTAGCCATAATCTTATGTCAGCTAAAGAGTGCCGTAATCATGATAGATAAAATTACATATAATTTTTTTGCATTCTTTGAAGGCATTTTTTGTTTGTTTATTCTGGACATCTTTCGCATTACACTACTCATGCTTCTTACAGTTTTACATTGCAGCGTCATCTAAACAATCACAAAACGGGTTTTTTGCTCCCGTTGGGCTGGATATCTTGAGTGACGCACAGTTCTTTTGTTAAAACGGTACACTGGTCATATTCACATACACAAGAAAGGTTCATGCCAAATATTAATCTATCATGTCTTGCATTTCCTGGAAAAAATCACTGGCATTATTCAACACATAGGGTGTATGTAAATGTGAAATCATTTTGTATAAAAGCTCCAAGCAGTTCCAGGAGTATTATCAGTCTCTCTTTCAAATCCATTTACTACACTACAAATTCAAATCGACAAAGTCGAAAACTTCCACTCAATTCAAAATGATGAAATACGTAAGTCAACGATTGAGTATTAATAAAATTGGAATCCGAAAATTATTTATCAACCCTTTTTAATAACAAAAATCTTTTATTGCTCATTCAGGTCATCCTCGTTCTTGCACTCATCTCGGTGGCCTCTGCACAGCTCCTCTACTCCGGACTCAGTGATGCAAACCTCCATCCAGGAATCGCCCAAAGCTCCAGTTCTGGAATCAGACGTTATGGATCTACCGATGGCATCCTCGCTGGCCCAGTTTATGGTGGCGGTCTCATCTACTAATTCCTTTGTTGTTCAAAAAGTTAAAATGCCAAAAACACTATTAAAATAAAAATAATTTGACACCAATTTTAATTTGTTCATATTACTTATTTGCACTGCTTTTCTCATGACTGAATTTTACTAGATCATTTCATCTCATCATGTTATATGTATGTATCGCTTGTATTTGTAAGAAATGCAAAAGTATTCCAGCAGGCAATGCCGCCTAGTTTCTCTGGAACAAATCTTTTGGATGTTGACTGGAATAGAAATTCCTCCTTCTTTCCACCTTTGTTGAAGAACGCCTTGCTATATGTTTGCAGGGCTGTTTCATAAATCGAGTAAGCATACATTGAAATGTAATAGTGATGTTCTTTATTAGTTCATGCATAATAAACTGTCATGTTGACTTCCAAAGGAGTATAGATTCAGTCGGTGTGGTTTTTATATTTTGAAGATTGTTAAATTTGGTACAACAATGGAGTCATCAATAACAAAATAAATATTGTTTTTCAGTCTACAAAAGATATCCAATATGACTCCAGATAACGCGTTTGTATATATAGCGCTGCGTGCATACTTTTTAGCACTTGTAAAAAAGCGAGTATAAATAGTATTATACAAAATTTAAAAAAGGACTAATAGAAATAATTAACAAAATTAACCGAGGATTTGACCCCCATATCCGGCACGAAGACTGATAGACTCCGAGTCCAGCCACGGGAAGCCCAAGTCCACCAACAACGCCACGGGAAAGACCAAGTCCAGCAACTCCGACTCCAGCATAACCAATATTGCTACGGACAGCGACTGGGGCAGCGACCTTTTGGACAGCAACTCCTGGAGCTTGACGGTCGACGACAGCGTTGAATCCGTTGACTGGATCAGCAGTGTAGGTTACAGTTCTGATGGAACCGTCTGGCTCAACAAGGGAGTACTGTCCTTGACGACATCTCCGTCACGGGTCTCAGAAGCTTGCTTTTGATCTCCGGTAAGAGCATCAGATACAGAGTATCCGTAGTTGTATTGTGGGTGAGGGTCATATGGCTCTTGACGAACAGCAACGGCCTTTTGAACAATTGGTTGGGCAATAGCCACTTGTTGACGGAGGATTGGTTGGGCAACAGCAACCTGTTGGCGAAGAAGGGGTTGAGAATACCCAATGGCTCCTCCATAACTGGCAACAGCACCTCCATAGATACCTCCTGAATATCCAATGGGTGCTCCTGCTGAAGCTGCTCCAATAAGAGCGAAAATGGCGAGAAACTAAAAAAACAAAATTTCAATTTACAATTCCGACCTGTTATGATTTTTACAAGTTTCATTTTCAAGCCAAATTCCATACCTTGTTCATTTTGCTGAACTGTAATTGATAGGGATACTAATTGTTTGGTGAAAACAACTGAACTGATTGCTCTTGTCAAATTTCCCTTCAGTATTTATAGTAACTTTACACTCTCATTTTCCAAGGAGTACAAGATATGCAGGGAGGCAAAAAGTGCCACCAAGATACACAAACAGGAATTCATATTTTGTAAAGCGACAGAGCTTCTTGTACGAAGCGAAATGTGTTTACTCTAATGTTAGCGCTACTATTAATAAGCATATTGATCGGATAATAATCTGATGCAATTTTGTACCACCTTACACCCAACCCAACCTTAATGTTATATATGGTAGTGAGTTGACTTATTGCCAACAATTACCACCAGTATCATTTATGTTTGAGCACCATATATTTAATTAATTCCCCCAGTAGCATTGAACTGGAATTACAGTTTGTCCACTTCAGAATAGTTTTGGCATAACTGTTTCCGACGAAGTGCTGACAACCTTAGCGATTAGGATATCTGATTGATTCCTTTATGAAACATTCATTGTTTAGTTCCGCCAATTAATCTTCTCATGTTCGTGAAACATTGGTTTGGTTTTCTTTAAATTCAGATTATTAGGTAGATCCTTTTTCTTTCAATAATTAGAGTTGAAAAGGGCTGGATTTAAGGTTGAAACTTTCGTCATCTTAATAATATAATATATCGTTTAACCCTGGTTCAGAAACTTCAGGTTTTACATGCCATATGAATATGCCATTTTCATCTCCTCATAAATTTCTCTCTTCGTTATCTGACATAACAGTCTGTACTTATAATATATTAAAGTTTTTTATATTCTCACGTGTCTTGATTCATTCTATTTTTTGCTTTTCGTTGCTCTATACGTAAGTAAATAAATGTAAATAAGTCCAAATGTAAATGTAGCTCACCTACGTTTGCTTATTCACTCAGAACAGAACACCTATTTCACATTGGGTGCTTCGGTTAACGTCCGATTCGCCTCAACGGCTTCATATCCGCATACAACTTATAAAATATCCATGAACCATGTAGTTTAAACAAAAATTAAAACATTTTCCATTTGTGCACCTAATTCTGACACCCGTATAAGTCAGTTACACTAAACCATATTAGCTATGTTCATTCGGTGAAATGTCGCTCAAGGTCATAATTTATAAAACTACATAGTCTTTTTGGCGATATGCAACTATCAACTAATATTTTTCACAAAAATTTCTTCAATGGGATAGTACTATGAAGGTGAATTAATAGCCTACAATTAATTGAATTAATACCTTAGAAGTAGAATGCATATGGAATTTCAGTAGTCGCAACTACCACTTAAGTGACAATGACTCATTAGTTCATAGTTACTTCGCGTGCTTTGAATATGCAAACGACAATCGTTTACAGAATTAGAACAAAGATTTCTAATATAGCGTACTGAAAACCTAAAATTTAGTAGCATTTAAAAAGTTAAAGCCATTATAAAGTCGAGGAGCCTATTCGGGGGCAATGTGAGATTACCAACACCCTTTTACAAACTACATTCTATGAAAAACGACAGAATGTTGAGCAATATAGAAATAAATAGAAATCAGCATGCATGCATACTGCATGCATCATAGAGTTTACAATCGCTCATTGAAAATGTGTGCATCTTTTGAATGCATTGTGATGATAATGTTATAGAGTGTCATATATGAGGAGATGCGTTTTTACAAAGTTGTACATCCCATTCTCTTCCCTGTTCTGCATTGGTGGTTTGAACATTTGGTAGACCTTTTCATTCCTTACGGAGAGTTTGTTTTTCTTCTTATTGTTTGTTGTCACATTAATTATCCATCCATCCATAAATTCACTTACAACTCAAGATCAACATTCAAACTCTGAATTTGGAACTTCTCGGATCTTAAGGTAACCTTACAAAAATCATAATTTATGTTAATTTATGTATGTTAACGTTAATAGTAGTAGTATTTGTCGCGATTTAAAAAAATTACTAACAATGGTAAAATTCCTATAAATAGTTTGGTTATTTTTTTGCTTTTTAGAAAGATGATAGCGACGAAGAAGAAGGCAGTTGAGGATATCGACAAATTGGGCGATGAGACTTATTTAGAAGTAGCAACTGTCGCTTTCGATCACCGTTCGATTGAGGTTCAACGGACTATATCATCCAAACGCTTGGGGAAAAAGTTTTTCAGAAACGCAAGCAAGAGTGACTGGAAGGGAGTATCCAATGCGAAGGAATCATTGGAATGTCCCGACCAGCACTCCGATTCGAAACCAGGTTCTTCGAATAAGTCTGCCCTAAAGGTAAACATTTTATTAATGAAATCAAGTCAGTAAATAAATCAACAACCGTGCAACATAAATAATAATTCTAATACGGTTCATTCACAGAGTCCTTTCATTTATCGAGGGATAAAATACCTGAAGATGGAGTGCTGACGTTTGACGTTGAAAAGTTGGTGTTGAAAATGAAGAAGGAGACGGGAAAGCATGAAAACGCGGCCAGTTCCGTTGCCGTTGTAAATGAGGATAAAGAATTAGTGATGTGGTCCTTAGTAAAATGGGAAGATGACATGATATGCAGAATCCCAACTGGATTGACAGGACTCTCTCTCGAAAAACTGAAAATTGGACAGTCGATTGAGACGGTAAGTTGAGTGCAAATAAGCTGTGATACTTCGTAATAGTTTGACATGCTCATATTTATTTTATATTTGTAGGTTTCACATTTCATCAAACTATGCTTTAAAAACAACACAATTGTTGGCTATGATCTGAAAAACGACCTGAAGTGAAGTGCTTCGGAATAGAGAAAGACGAAATTGAAAATTTGAATTTGAACCTGGAAGACTTGTGCAAGTATTTTGTAGATGCAAAAAATCAGCCGTATTCCCTTAAAGATGTGTGTAAACATTTCTTTCCGATGACCAGTTCCAGTGTGGGATTCACTCGGCGATTCAGGACGCTCGAAAAAACCTATGACTTGTATGTGAAAAAGAAGGAAATATGTGAACTGTAATGGAATTAAAATACATTTCTTATTCTTTTTTATACGTTTATTGTTAACAGAGTGTGACAACATGAAAAGTAACTTATCTTATTGTCAATTAAATCAAATGTATCCGTTTACTATTTCAAGTTCTTGAAAGTTGAAAAGATGACAAACAGAAATAATTTTTTTTAGTTACAACATGCGATTGGTCATGAACTTAGTTACAATTAAGTACTACACCAAACCGATAGAAGTATTATAAATAGCATGAAATTAACTTTAATAAAGGCAAATTTGTTCAAGATAAGTCTAAGTGTCTGTTGCTTCTTTGTTCAACTCCAGCACGCAAGCAACTTTTCCCCATTCTCCAGCATGAAAACGACCCTTCCTGCATTCTCCAGCATGCAAACGATCCTTTCCCCATTTTCCAGCATGCAAACGTTTCCATTTCAAGTGGTTGTAAATTATTAATATTTTTGTTTCTTTCGTAAACTACTAATTTTTACTCATACAACAACCTGTAAGTATTTGTGATTAACTACAAACCATGAGCTTGATTAATTGAGCCTGGAATAGTTCCACAACGCAGATTGGATCACATCCGGCAAATTCAAAACCACCATCATCAATTAAAATACTTGTCCGATGAAATTGGCAAGCTTTACTGATGCTATGAAATGCTGCTGTCTTTATACAGGACATGACCGAGATTACTTCTTCGAAATACTCCTGCATTGCATCTGACCAAAATATCCCTATTAGATCCGAGGCGAATGCATAAACACATAAAGTGTCGTCAAAAATATTTTAGTCATAAACAGCTGATCGGTCAAAAAAGATTAACTTTGATTTGACGTGGCTTGAGGTTGGAACGA